>JARJDQ010001346.1:0-19708 GCA_030264215.1 Geostiba sp. GC000077 | reverse complement strand
TTTTTTTTTAATTTCTCTTCTATTTTCCCTTAAATCATGATCACATCATGGACCATACAATGATGATCTAATGAAATGTAACTTTTTATTTTTTATTTTTATTTATTTTTTTATTTATATATTTTTTTATTTTTTTTTAATTTCTCTTCTATTTTCCCTTAAATCATGATCACATCATGGACCATACAATGATGATCTAATGAAATGTAACTTTTTATTTTTTTTTTATTTTTTTTTCTCTCTCTTTTTTTCCTGACGCTGTTACTGTTACTGTCTTTGTTGTTACTGGATAGGATAGACAGTCAAACTGATCAAGAACCTTAACTAATGTCTTATCTATATTCAATGTCTATGTCTAAAATCTAAATTAACACTAACCTGAAAAAAGAGCATAAACGCCACCCATTGGTAGTACTTGACCTGTTTGACGGCGCCATTGCGACCGGGCCCCTTCGCCGAATTGTCCACGCCCGGATAGGCAACCTGCGCGCCGGGCTTCTTGAGGAACGCATCGAGGACGGAGTACGTCGAATGGATCCAGCAGTAGGTGTTGAGGACATCTTCGGGAATGTCTCTGAGAAGTGGAGAAATGTCCATGCCTCGTTACAAAGTGTTGCAATAATTTACGCACCGCTTTAATGGTTGCGTTACGGTGGCGCTTTTTATGCGAAGCTTTTTACGCCCGCGTGCGTTTTATTGTTTAATGCGCTTTTAATCGAATCATTTTGACCCGCGGCTATTTTTACGCACATTGCCAACGAAAACGAAAACGAGCGATGAAAGAAGTATTTTTAGGTTATGACACTTTGTAATAGATTAGTATAAATGCTGTCACTGTCATTTTCATGCTTAGAGTGGAAGCTACAACAAATCTGCTACCAAAGACTACAATAGGTTAGGGTTAGGAACTATTTCCAGAGAACATACGGTAGATAAGAATCCTGACACGGAACAGAGGACACAGGACACAAAACACAAGAAGTAAGAAGAATAATTAGATATGCACAAGTGAATGTTAAACAGAGCGTAAATGTCTTAATCTGGTGACTTCTGGTGATCTTTATCTTTACAGATGCCCTGCATCTGGTTTTCGCCCAAATTGCCAAAACAACTTTAATCCTTTCGTGTCCCTTTACCCTTCTCCTTTCTCCATTCTCCTCTTCTTGCAATCTTTCAATCGTTCAATGATTGCTTTAAAGTATTTTGAGGTTAGAGCTATTATGGGGCACACCTGCCCCCCTAGCCGATGACGCAAGCGCACATTTCATCTACACCTAGGCGTAGGCACACCACGAGAGGCACATCGGAATCCTGGATATGCAATTTGGACATTTTCACGGTTAGCTGCGAAAATACATTTTCACGCCGGACGCCGCGCCATTTGAGAGCAGTAGGACGCGTGACGAATTCAAAATGCAAAATGCATCTCATCTGTAAATGTGGAATTGCAACATAAGCAATGAGAATACATTCCACTTCTTGTGATGTGCGCACACTGGCAATGACTTGGATTTTCGGATGCCATTTGCTCGAGGTGCGGACAGACTTAGAACTAACTCAAAACACATCCAACACCAGCATTTTCACAACTCACAAACAAAACATGCTGCATTTATACAGCGAATTGATTTTAAAAGTATATGCATATGCCCGTTATACTTTTAAAATAAACACCCTGTATAATAACTCCTAATTCCACAAAATTCAAAAACAACTGACCAATCCATCGAAACATAGATGGCGCTGCATTGCAGAATTCTTGACCATCTACATGGACACTCAAATTTGAGGTTAGTTTTTTTTAACCTAATCTAGCTGTCACTGACGCTGGCAAGTAATGAGATATGGAACTGCTTTATAACAGCCCAAGGGCGGTAAAATATGTGTTTTGAAATGCATATACCAAAAAGTTACAAGACATTATACTGTCAATAGATTGAATGCTACCTCTAGTTGGTGGCTAGTGCCTGTTTTGCGCGTGTGGAGTGTCGAGTGTGAAAACGCGCAAAGCAAAGCCAAAGCTGAATGTCGAAGAGCGGCGAGAAATCCCAGGCAAGTCTTATTTATGTCGGCGGCAATATCCAAACATCTAAACTCGAGCACTCGAATGCAAACGCCATTGCACACGCGCGCATATGCAACCTGCACGGTGCACATGCAGCGATGGCAGAGGAAGCATGTCAGTCGGGCATAAACGAAAATTAATGCCCTCGGCAAAGGCATATGTTCCCACCTGATTAATTCTTTTAATAGAAACACTTCGCAGTAGTGGCAGTTGTATCGCATGTCGGTATGTGGTAGTTTTAGGTTATGGTTGTGCACAGTGCACAGAGAGACAAGCTGATTAACGCTGTTTATTTGTTTCCGCAGTGTTGCACAATTTCAATTTCTTCTTGCATGGTGCTGAAGGAAGCAAACCATTGGCAGATGAGAGTTCAAGAAACTAATGTTTCCATGTTGCATGCATTTGGCAATGCAAATGGCGGACATTTTGTTTTCGATCGTCGGCAGGCATTTCAATCCCTTTACGGATATATCGTCTACGTTGCAATGTTGCAAATCTATTTCTAACGCATGAAATGTAAATAAACGCTGAGAAACTCCGAACATGCAATTCGAATTATTGCACATTTCAACAAGCACTATACAGCTATAGGGTGTTGAAATGTTGAAATTGTTGTGGTATTTGTGAAGCACCCTGTATGTGACACATATCAAGATAAGTGTGCGCGGAATGCCTGAATATGATTGCAATTCGAATTTGCTTATCGACGATTTATGTGACACGTAACACAATGATGAAGATGCTGATGACATAAGGAAAAAGAAAAGGCAAAGGAAACGCAAATAAGGCCGGCTCACTTGGTATGCACGCAGTCGATGGGGTTGCCGACGTACTGGCGGGTGGTCACCGCGATGGAGAACGTCACCAGCAGGATTACCGTTGCGTTGCTATGCAGGCGGAATATCAGCGAGTCGATGGTTACATGACTTATCTGTGCAATGCGTAAAGTGAAACAGAAAAAAACTTCATTCAATTTGGTGCGGCTAAAAAAGTTGGTTGTCCGGACGGACACACATACTTTTTCTTCCATATCCAAATATTAATTTGAATAATAGTTTCATTTTAGTGTTAGTGTTAGTGCTAACCCAAAATAAAGGAAAACAAAAAAAAATTTTAAAAAATTAAAAAAAAATAAAAAAATAAAAAAATAAAAAAATAAAAATAATTAAAAAAATTAAAAAAAAGAAAAAAAATTAAACTTAATTTAATTTCGTGCATAAAAAAGTTGATTGTCCGTTGAACAATGGACAGTCCTACTTTTTCTTCGACCACCAAATATGAGTGTAAACAAGAGATTAATTTGATTGTTTAGAACAGGTGGTTGCGAAACGAGCCACAGGCGAGATTAGTAGGTACAAGCTGAAAGAAAACCTCATGGTATACCTGTGTGAGGGTGTAAACGCTACGAAGCACCTCCATGCCGGGCACCCCGTCCTTGATGGCGGGTGCGAGTGGCCTGCCGCCGCCGCCGCCGTCGCTGTGGCGGCGCAGCCGAAAGTCCTGCGGGCTGGCGAGATAAGCGTGCGTGAGAAGGAAACTGTCTTTCTAGTTCTAGTCCTAAGCTGTATTTAACACTTGTAACTCGTCCTAAGATATCTAGCCAGGAAACCAGGTAAAATCGATAACTCAGGCGCTCTAATTTAATAAACTTAGTGTAATAGTTTATATACACAGTACAACACTATCAAATACGTGTTGGTGATGTGTAATTAGGTAATTAATGAATTACTGCAGTGTGCGGTCTCCCTCATTTCTTTTATTTTTGTTTCAAATATAGGCAACCAAATTAACACTTGGGATGTTGGGATGTGGGTTCTTACCTATTAATGTTGAACGCCGTCACCGTCACGCTGCATGTTGGTGGTTGAACACTGCGACCGGCACTACACACTGTTAAAAATACAATGGGAATCAAAACCTCTTTAAACCTCTGTGACTGTGACTAGGGACGGAAATAAATCCGTATTTATATCGTACGCGTTTGATTTTGATATAAAAACGTAAACTAAAACCCACACAATTTTTTTCCAGCTTCAATTCAAACAAAAGGGAAAAAAATAAAAAAATAAAAAAATAAAAAAATAAAAAATTGTCAAAAGTAAGATTCGAACCGTGTTCTGGGTTGCTGGTAAGTTTATACCATTTCGTACCTTAAATCAAAAAAAAAAAAAAAAAAATTATCAGTGAGATAAAAAAAAAGATACGAGTTAAAAGGTTGTCAGAAATGAGATTCGAACCCTGTTTTTGGTTGTTAGGTAAGTTTACACCTTTTCCAACCTTAATTCAGAAAAAAATTTAAAAAAAAAAGCAAAAATTGAAAAAATATTAAATAATGAAAAAAAAGTTGAAAAAGATAGTCAAAGATAAAAATGTTTAAAATAAATTTGTCAGAAATGAGATTCGAACTCTGTTTTTAATTGTAGATAAGTTTACACCTTTTTCAACCTAAAATCGAATAAATAAAAAAAACAAAAAAAAAAAGCTAACACAAAATATATAAAATTTAAAATTGTCAGAAATAAGATTCGAACCCTGTTTTTGGTTGTAGGTGAGTATACACCTTTTCCAGCTGCTAATCCAAAAAAAAAAAAAAAAAAATTGTTGAAAAAAAAAGTCAGATAAAATTTTTTTTTTTAATAAAATTTGTTTCGAACCCTGTTTTTGGTTGTATTACGCAAGTTGACTCCATCAAGGCATCTTGATTCATAAACTTAACTAAATTCACGCAGCTAAAAATAACGCCGTGCATTGTTATTGCAATAAAGCCTCAGCCTCACCGCATCACCTTGAAAGTGAGTTATGAAAATATGATTTGTAACCTAAATTTGAGCCGCCGAGCTTTAACTCTTGAAGCTCATAGCTCGTGTGGCCCGAAGTGTTTCAATCTGGTTATTGTCTTCCGCTACCGTCTTCCGTTGACTGCCGAAGGCTATACTTCATAATTTATTAGAGTGTTTATTAACTCCGCAGCAGCGTCGATGTCGATGCATTAATTTGATCAATCAGTACACTATTCACTTCCATCGCTTCCATGTCTTCATGCTGACTTCAGTTTACAGTTTAAACATGCATTTTGGGGAGGCTTTATTAAGATTAATTATGCACGTTGTCATTTTTGAGCAATTGCAATGGCTGCATCGTTAAATTTGCATGCAAATGCATAAGTCATAAAATATGGTGGCGATTCTCGTTTCATGTTTCAGCTGCCAAAACGTCGCCATTCAAAAAAGCATTTTTCATTTTTGCCTCAAGCCATATGTTTATTTCTATTAGATTTAAACACGACCTGCGAAAACATCAATTTCTAAATTAAACAACAACTTTTGTTTGCTTGAACAATCAAATCCACAAATACTACTATAATAACAGTATTTATACTTGTTTGAGAATCTTTTATTTTAGTTCTGCATGGATGATCAAAGGCTGTTTGAGATAAAAGTGATTTTTGACTTTGAGATGAGAAGATAAAAGGTTGCGATATTCTAACTGACTTAACGATTTTTAAATTAGTGAATGCTCGAATTCTGTGATCCAACAGCATGTCGACGTCAGACTTTATTGAGTGCAGAGTGTCTTAAGACTTAAGTCATATATTTCTCATTTTCACGCGCATTCACAATCTAGCAAGACCACAGAATGTTGGGATTTGTTACATTCAGCACGTTCAGGTAGCATTGACCTATTAAAGCAGCGCACTTCAACTGCGCATGCGTCTTTGACTTACATACACGACGTGTGCTCTTTGCTGAAAAGCAACGCTCTACACTAAAATGTTTCGCAACTTTTTTACGCATTTTTATTGTTGATATATAAGAAAGAATTACATCGATGACATCTTCAAAAGATTTATTACACAAACGTGCTGTTTGCTGTGTCATTAGCACAGGAATTGTCGCAGGCTCGCAGCTTCCTTTGTTTTGCTGGCAACACATGTAAAGAATGTAAAATAAAAATAAAGCAAAACACCACATGAGTCCAAAACTAATGTGGCGTTTACTACAGAACTCTACAGCCCAATACAAATTACTCACGAGTCACGACGCATGGAAACCGGATAAACACTCATCTGATTGCGACTGTGAGTCTGTGAGTCAGTTTGGGCTTCTTTTTTTGTTGGCACTATCAACAATCCGGCCCCGAAATAATTTCACCCAGCATCACCAGCGAAAACGCTTTCTAAATACTATTTTTACCCCAACGCCGGAGTTCCATGAATCGAAAGGCTTTGCATATTTGCTACGTGCGTGCCGAGTGCGTTTTTTTTTTATCCGCGCGCGGCTAGCGGTTTTGGAAATTGTAATGTTTAGACTAGTGCAGAGCGTGCAAAATCGTAAATTTCAACATTTCAATGGAACACAAATGAAAATACTAGCGCCATCTACAGTTAAGTTTTTAAACGTAATGTTTTAGCAGCTGCTATTTAAGAATCTGTAAATACTATTGTTTGAAGCTTCACTTCATAGGTGTCGCAATAATACTTTTTAATACTAAAAATAACATTTCTTTGTTTTCTTTTTAATCTCAATACTTGCATTACTTGCTATTGTATTCAATAGTTCCAATGTTCTCTTAGTTTACATCAAATCTTTCCAACAGTTTGGAATAAACAAATGTGCAACATGTCACCATCTACAGTTAAAATATTGAACGTGTAAAAATGTTTGGTTTAGTCGATACTTCACAGATGTCGCCACAATGTGTGTTTCGAACAATAAATAAATTTGTTAAGTTCACAATCAGAATCAGAATCAGTTAATCTTAATACAATACTTTATTACTTACAATTGTCAATAGTTCATATAAAATCTCTTTCTCCGCCGGATAGAAATACATCGGTAAATTCAATTAAAAAGTGTTTCCTTACAAACTAGCAAGTGATGGCGAATGGTATAATGATGATAACACGAGACATTCAACAACGATGCAAAGATGTGAGAGTGATAATGTATAAATTACGAATGTGGGAGTGGGAGTAATAATTGATTGCGATTTGCGACTCCTCCTAATATAGGTACATTCGAAAAGTCAACAAGGTATAAGATAAGGTATACAATCGTATCAAAAGTGATTGCGATAAGATGAGACACTAGACTTCTAGAGCTTGAGCTAGTGCTGGAGCTAGCCTATGATTATTTGTGTTCTTGTTTGTATGCGATTTCGGTATAAATATTTATTAAAATTTGTAAATTTTAAAAATTGTTGAACCATAGGCGGTGGCATAATCGAGGATTGATGCTTTTTACGCCTCAATAAAAATGACGCCCTCGTTGATTATCATATTTTCAATATTGTATAAATATTAGTTTGAGTTGTTGGATCACAGATCACAGTTTTGTTTGCCATTTTGCCGAATCGCTGCTTATCAAATAAGGCATTCCCTCATTCCGCCATTCCAATCATGACGTTAAAGAATGCCTTATGTAATTGACCATGGACCACTCGGCCCCTTGTACTTCATAGCTTTGTAGAGGTTGGAATTGTTGCGAAGTGCGAAGTTATTGCTGCATTTAGCCGGAATGTGGACTAGGCCTTACCAACTGCATAATACACGACCCAAAAAAAAAATTAAATAACAAAGATCTCCATCTCGTGCTCTTCGCGACGCATCGCCGCCTCCTGCTACTTCTGCAGATTGCTGACGTTCGTCTCGATGTTCTTCGCCAGCTCGGTGATGATCTCGCGATAGATCAGCGGATCCATATTGTTGCCGAGCATGAGGATCAGCCACCAATCGCCCAGATCCACCTTTCGACAGATGGCCTCGCACACCTCCAGCGAGAGGCAGCGATGCTTCGAGTGCAGGATGCGCGGACGGAAGCGGGGCATGGCGAGGATGAGAATGCGATAGATCACCAGCACGGTGAGCAATGTGGCGAGGATCATGAACCAGAACCAGATGAAGATGTACGTCTTCTCGTTGACGATGTTCAGCGGCAGGATGCAGAGGCTGTCGTGCGTTTGCAGCGAGCCGGACGCGCCGTACTTGTGGAAGGTGCACTTTGTCACGCGCGGGAAGATGTACACCATCGGGTCGTAGCGGTCGTCCTGCGCCGTCTCGCTGTAGTTCAGCACGCGGATGCCGTAGGCGAAGAACTCGCCGTCGAAGAACTTGTTCATCAGGTACAGCTGCGTGACGATGTTGATCAGGCAGAGGCATTCGCACGCCCAGTACCGAATCGCATACAAGTTGTGACGCTGCAACATGACATAACCTCAATTGTACACTATTATACTATTTTAATGATATCAATTGTGCTTGATTGAAATGCGCTGACACATTTCAATAAATATTGATTTAATGCTTATTAAACAGCCAACAGCCAAGTAAACAAGCTGTAAAACGAAAAGTGCTGCTTAAAAAGTAGTATAATAAGCAAACATGTGGTTTCCTTTAACGATTATCAGGTTTCCTGCTAATGCTGTGGGAAACAAGACGAAACTCAACATGTCATCATCAAAAATCAAAAACTCAACATTTTAGCTAATTTTGTTGGTTAAAGTGCAAAGCGTGCAACAAAGTGCTGATTCAAACTTCTTTGTAGCGCTGATTATTACTCAGTACCGTGAACATGACTCAGGACAACTCAGGTTGACTGCAAAATGCGAAATTAACAATTAATAACTAGTCGGTCTATTCTCGAATCTTCCAAACTAGGCAACTTAAATTGCACAGTAGCAAAATTCTTGGAAATTCTCATGTTTTAAGGTTAAGCCGCCATTTTGCAAGATTGTGAAATGTGAAATCTGTTGCTGTTGGTGTGGCTCACCTTGACATGCTTGGTGAGATAATCAAGGATGACGGTCTTCTTCGCCTTCTTCTCCTCCTCGTGGCAGGCGCCGATGTTGAGGCCCATCACCAGCGTGCGCAGCAGCCCACCCTCGAACATGTCCCAGAGGAATTTCGGCGTGTAGCATGCTAGCGCCTACAAAAACAAAACATAAATAAGCATAAAAATTTATACAACACAATAAAATTGCTTGTAACATTTGTCTGGCTGTGAACGGAAGTTAAAAAACATATGGCACTAATTAAACGATTAGTTTCGTTTTATAGTATACAGGGTTGTATCAATATCCGTTTTAATTATGTCAAGTTTAAATAATAGTTTCAGTTTCAAATGAAAACAGAAGAAAAATGATTTGGTGTCGGCGTGACGCGCATTAGTCTAATGTTCATCTATTCATCTAGACATCTAGTGTGAATTACTGTACTGTCCACTGTGCAGAGAACAATAGATGTGTTTGTTCACTCGTTCACTGTTGAAGTGTTGAGTCGTTGAGTCAGTAGAGTTTTGAATGAATGCCATTATACAGTGTGGTTGTGTAGTGTACAAAACACACATACACACACGAAAAAAAACTCCAAGCGGGTTATTGACATTTTGGAATCATTAAAACTGCTTCTACAATTTCTGCTACTGCTAGCTGCTACTAAAACAAGAATCAAACACGCCAACACGCAATATTTAGGTTTAATTGATTTAATGCAACATTATGAAATCGAAAAGTTCAATATCTCCTGATCCTGATCAGTCTGATGTGTCATGCTGACTACTGAGATGTAAAATTATTCAACATCTGACCTCTATTCAATTGTAACTTGTAACGAAACGCAACAAGAATAAGAACGTTCAGGCAAAATTTAAGCCAATGAAAAAATCGTTTTAAACACATGAAACAGTTCAAATCAAAACATCAAATTGCTTTAAATGTTACATTAAGTTAATATTTTCAAACATGCATTTGTTTTCATGTATTTTTCTTGCTTACTTCGCATTTTCTAGTTTTAAAATTTGCCTGAACGCACCATACAAGAGTAGTTTGTATGTTTGCCGCATGGGGGCGCAACAGTGCTCTAGACGTGCAGGTGCAGAGAACACATGTTGAGTTGTTAAGTTTCTTCGAAATGCCGAGTAACGAAAGCATTTCGTTGTACTGTGCTTACCTGAAAGAAGAGCACGAAGCAGACCCACTGGTAGTACGTGTAGTATTTCTGCGCGCTGGTGTCGTTGAAGTCGTTGGCCACGCCGGGATGGGCGACCTCCTTGCCTACCTGCAAACGCAACACAACTTTTGTAGCTTTGCAAGTTGCAACATTGTGGGCACATTATGGTAGTGGCAGAGTGGCAGCCATTTTCAAATTTATCAAATTAAAGGTGGAGGATGGAGGAGCACAGTCCACAGTGTAATTATACCTTATACCTCTACATCTCTGCATGCCTACAACGCTACAACATTTAATCCACCCATCTGACTGACGGTGTGGGCTACAATAATATACAGGGTTTTTTTGTTACATATAGGATAAAGGTGCACAGCAGTTTTAACCGACGCTTGAATGTTTATTCTTCCTCCGTGTTGTCCGTGCTCTTGATGTGATTGTGTATTTATTTTTCTAATGTATTGTAATGTCACCATAATAATGTTGATCACGTAGCCGGCTTGATGTTGTACTGGTAATGTGGTAATTAATGCAGGCGCCACACCAGATCGTTTCAGACAGCGATTGTATTGAAGACGTTGTTTGTTCTTTGAAAGTTTCAGCTGAACAGTGAACAATCGCCCATGACGTC
Organism: Geostiba sp. GC000077; assembly: GCA_030264215.1. NCBI lineage: Eukaryota > Metazoa > Arthropoda > Insecta > Coleoptera > Staphylinidae > Geostiba > Geostiba sp. GC000077. Next base: position 9,070 of record JARJDQ010001346.1, on the reverse strand, counting down.
TAGGTCTACATATACAACCATAAAACAGAAGATTACTCATAACCTCATAGAATTATGCTAAAATTACGCTTTACAATCCAAAACGGGTTAACGCGACTGGTAGAATGGTAGAAACTGGATACTCGGTCAGTTTATGACCGGCTCGAGACACGAGTTAAATGTAATGATGTTGATGAGTTGACGACTTTAACCTCAAAAGCTTCAAACGCTTGATAATCGCCGAGGAAAGAATTGGAACGTTTGCAAATGATAACATAATGATAATAGTAAGTACAATGGTATTTCCTTTTTACAAGCGCAAGCAACATGTTACAGTGTTGCACTTAACCTAAAAATACCTTCATGTACATATACTATCTAGAAATTCGTTCGCCTAATGCACTTGAGGGTGGTAAGAATTGTCGCCAAACAGTATGCGCCCAAACATTAGCCACGACGATACCAATAGGGATTTCGCCAAAAAGGGCTTTTATGGGGCGAACGTTCATCGTGACGGCATAGTACACCATGTACACAGACAACCGGTATTTAAATTCATAGCATGATACAAATGATACATCAGGTATGCAAATTTGCAACTAGTACTACTGTAATAGTACTTGTGATTAAAGTCACGTGGCAGGTGCCAAATTAAAAGCATTCGCTGCCTAATGAGTTTCATTGGTGTGTTTTTATTGGTAAATACTGCTTTAATTACATTTGATATGCAAATGTGCAAACAAACAAAATGGCCGCCAAGCTAAACTTTTGGTTTCTTGGCTTGTGAATGTGTTATAACAATGAAGGAATGAAGCCATTGCATGTGCAAAGTGTAAATGCAAATTATGCTTGCAGTGATGTCATGTAAGTTGAGGTTAGACTATTTGTGAATGCATAATTGCATGATTTCATCATAACTGGTAAGTAACAGATTTAACACATTGTATTAAAAGAACCCAGTGAGGCAGTGACATCTTCACCCCCTCCACTGACGTCTCACTGCCTCAAGCAGCTAAAACAAGAGCCGACAAGAGCTAGTGATTTGAGGTTATGTGCAGGTTGCAGATGCATTATCGATCCACCACGAACCGGGAAGTGAGGGAACTGAAACTGAGCACTGAGGTCACAGGTCAGCCGAGCACTGTCACACTGTGTTTGTGTAACAGTGTAACATCGCAGGATAAGGATGAGGTCCATGTAATGTTGGTTGCAGCATTTGCAGTTACCTGCCGCTTGAAGGCGTCCGGCATGGTGAAGGTCGACGTGATCCAGCAGAACGTGTTGACGACGTGCGTGGGAATGCCGTTGACGATGCACTGGATCGGATGGCCGACATACTGGCTGGCGGTGATTACCAGGCTGCAGGCCATCAGCAGCGCCGTGGTGAAGAGGTTGTGCATGCGAAAGACGGCGCAGTCGATGGTGATCTCCTGGAACTTGAGGTAGGACCGCAGCCCGCCCAGCAGCTTATACATCTTGGGGGGAATAGGGGTTGATTAGGGGGGTGGAATCACAGAATCACAGAATCACAATGGCAACCTCTCAATCCGGTGGCCAATCACGGTCCACGATTTGCTTTCGTTTCACTGCTCACTGGTTTGCCGAGTTTACACTTTTTCGCGCATTTTGTATGTTTTGGCTTTTGCACGTTTGGTTCACTGGCACGATGAATGGGGAATGGGGGGTGAATGAAGTTCGGGAGTGCGGCGGCGAGCCTGCGATGGTGTGCGCAGTGCGCGTGTAGCGAGGACCGAGGAATAGAGAGAAATCCCCAAATGCGGGCCCGCTGCGCAGTGGCAGTGCCCACAGCACATGGAATGATGGAACAGCGCAAGCAGCAAGGAGTGAGCGAAAAGCACGCAGCGGCGTGTTTCGTTTCGTGTTTGCTTCGTACGGTTCCAATGCGCCAGCAGTTTGTGAGCGGCGTTGCCTCCCCCACCACACGCTGCCCGTTGCCTTGCCGACCAGCGACCACAACTCCACAACGCGTCCACAACCAGAACCACTCAAACTATGTGGAGCTGTGGTGGACCTGTGTGGAGTGAGCAGCAGCTGCTGCGCTGCTTGGGTGAAAGACTGAAAGACATCACATGCATCACACAATCGACCAGCGCTAGCAGTAATATGTTCGAAATGCCCACCACTCAGTTGGTAGACTCTACTCTGGACTCTAGCACATACAAGAAGAGTTCTCTTTCTCTCTGCGGCGTTTCTTCTGTGCCCTGAATTCCATGATCCTCGAACGCACGAACGAACGTGAACTCTCGCAGCTTGCAACATCTGCAACATCACACACACCAGCAGTTGCATTGTGTGATGTTGGTTGCCTATCGACGCAGTGATTTTAATGATCACACCAAAAAGCAACTGTTTCAGTTGCGCCACAATACCACAGTGACCACTGACCATAAAACAGTTTTGGTGTTGAATCGTTGAATGTGCAGTCATGCGTGCTGTGTTGAAACTTGAAAGTTGAAATTGAAATGAAACTACATAGTATCCAGAGTTGTAGAGCTATAGAATAAAGGCAAAAGGTCCAAAGGTCAATTCAATGTGTAATGTCTGATTAAACGCTGACGATGGTAATTTTCATAGCATGTGTGCTGCTGCTGTGTACTATGTGGTTATAGTCATCGAGGGACAAGGGACAATCAGAGATGCGAGATGAGAGATGAAGTAAGTACATTCCAAATCACAATACTGCATACCATATGTTCAACTGTTCAACTGTTCAACACCCATATTGCAAAAATAAACATGAAAACTTGATAGTGTTTACTAAATGTTCTTCAACCACATGGTACATTATGATTATGGCTTGTGGAGTTGTGACCTCTCTGATGGACGAGTTCCGCACACTCTCTCCATTTGTGTCGTCCTCGTGTCGTGTTCTCAATTCTTAACTCAAGAATTTTATCAAGATTCAACTTACACAGTGCGCCAATGGTAGGCAACCAAATATACATGTATATAAGTAGACGTAAAACAAACCTATACTGCTGTGCTTAATTATACTACAACTTTAATGCCATTATATCAATTAGTAATTAGTAATGCCACTTCCAGCGAGTCCAAGGATTTATATGTTGCAACATTTCAAAAATATCTGCAATTCTGCATTAAAACGATGTATTACTAGATTATTAGATTATTACTATTATAATCATAACCTTGCTTCTGAGCATTTTTTGTACTTCCTTGTAAAATTGAAATTTGTCTCGCAAATGTCAGTCTATCGTGCATTGAAAATCGATTTGTACCTAATTCTAATCGAAGGATAAGTCATATCGTCATATCAAATATCGTTTTTTAAATCATCAGTCAGGGTAACTAGAAATGTTACTATGTTACTTAGTTTTTCTATTTGCAATATATGACCACTTAACCACATTCCGGACGTTAGACTCTAATAGCACAACGTACAACTAATTGACGTCACTTCACACTAGAAATAACTAATTACGGAAACATATATCATAAATGCGGCATGATTCGGCATAATGTACGGCAGGATAACAAATTATGCAATTTGTTGGTTATGTGGTTATGTGGTTATGCATTTGCAATTTGCTTATTCATACGTTCACACGTATTGTATTCCAGTATTCCACTATTCCAGAGGTAGTGGATATAAGAGGAGCACAATTCGCGACCACACTCAGCGATAATCGCCATCTTTGTATGTTGACCAATCTTATAATCACGTGATCAAAACGCATAGTTTAAAATGGTTATTATTATTATTATTATTATTATTATTACAATGATTATTTGGGATTACCACAAGTCTAACCTCCAATGACGTTACGATAGATGGATCTATCGGATAGATCGATCTATAAAATTGACCTACAAATGTAAACTAAACCTAAACATTTCGTTCGTCTTAGGCAACCCAACATACATTGGGCAACAATTCACAGCCCTTGTGGCAGTCTCCTTCGTTTCAACTGTCAACTAATTTCTTACAATTCATAAGCATTGAGGAACATGTGTGGATGATGAATTAGAAATTAGGAATGTAACTACATCATATGTTTGAGGTTATGAGATGCATTCCGTAAAGCCAGAAATAATCAAATTTCCTGCGCGCCGTCTGCAAGTATTTAGTGTATTTACACACGGAATCAAAATGATTATGATTACAATCCAAGTTCATGCTAATCGCTGGCGCGTGTGATTAATACAGACTGCAATGAGTAATAAACCACTTGAATATACTTGACGTTTGTTGACTTTGGTGAAAATTCCCAAAACCACAGCTATATTCTTATTAATTAATATTCTAGAATCTAGAATATGAGTTGTGAAAACAAGAAAATATATTCACTTAAATTAATTATGCGCACATCATGAGTGATAACATGATAAGGAATGAAAAGTGTTTATGATGTTTACTAACCTAATATGTATGCTATTCTCTTATCATTACGAGTGTTGGAGTGTTAAAAGTGTTGAAAGTGTTAAAAGTTAAAAGCAAAAGGTTGAAGGGTCAATGTCATCAATTCAATACCACAATAAAATACAATTATAGTGATTGCAATCCGGCAAACATCAACAAAATGTTGATAAGCACAATGTGGATATAGAAAACATTTTGAACATAGTAACAATATTTTTATAACATTCTTTATTATGTCATGATACACGCGTGATGACGTGATAAGAACATGGCGTTATTTGACATAACCTCATTTTGAAGCGTATAATTAGCCTTAGATCGTCTTAGCTTAAGTCGTGATATTGTTGAATTCTTGTGTTTTGTGTTAAAATGTTACATTTTGTTATCTGGTTACGGTCAATGCGCGCTGAAATAAAAAAAACATGGCGGCTTTGATAACACACAATACGTAATCAAAGTCACCACAACGTTTGCATGCAAATTGGACCCGCGTAAAGCCTTATAATAATCCCTCCATGACGAATTGGCACGTGCCTTATCAGTTATCACTTATATTGTTATATTGTTAAAGCTTTATCAGAATGTATGTTGTGTTTTGTCTTGTGCTCGATGCTCGACACTCGACAGACGCATACTATGTTGAAGCAGCAGGCGTTTGCAAGTTGACACTTTTTCGTTTTTGATGTTTCGGTAGCAGCGTTGCAGGAATGCGTCGACAAGCGGCACGTTCCCGCTTATCACACTTGCAGATTGGAGGATAGGGATACGTCATACGTCGGAACCGAGGGATCCAAGCATATCAGAGTATATGTGATGAATGCAATGTAAACATTTTGTCATCACATGCACTTTATACGGACGTACTGTATACACAATATTTAAAACACCCAAACACAAACACAAACGATGCATCAATATGTCCTTGATGGCTTTAAATTTTAAATATTTCGTCGATCACACGCTCTGTAATTGATTTTTGTGGTTTTGTTTTGCTGGCTTTGAAGGCTTTGAATTTTCACATAACCTCACAAAATCAATCACATTTTTAGAGTTTATGTTGATGATGAAATGACGGCTTTACAGCTTAACATATAAAATGTGTCAATTGTTTAAAACAAAAGTTTTTACTATGTATTTGTTTTTTTTTTATCACTTTGATAGTTGTAGAGTAATGGAAGCGAACTTGCGTATGTTTGGTTGCCTAACACAGCAATGTCCTGTTTTGTAAAAGTGTGGCAAAAGTGGCGATATCCGGGAAAAGGTGTATTAGTCGTGCACCGTGCATTGGTCTCACCTATTGACGCATGCGCAATGATGGCGTAATGCAACAAATTACTGCACACCGCACAACATTGTTGTTTGCTGGGTTGCGGTGAAATTATAAACGAATGGTGCGACGTGGCGGCACGTTTAATGACATAGTGCAATAGTGCATTTGAATGTCGGAGCATACTTGCGCAAGAGCAATACTGGTTGTCGATACTCAATCGTCAGATAGTGATGCATAGTTTCCAGGTATCCACTTTGCGATTATATCTCGCAATTGAATTGCAATAGTGCGAATTTAAATCATGCACCTCAGGGTATGCATTCCACTGTAGTTGCACTTTTAATGTTTAAATGTTGATTGTTGAATAAATCAACATCAAGTCTCAAGTCACGAGGCAATTTATTACCCCGGTAGCCTTGTCAACTCTTAAACCTAATTATATATTATACATCACACAACAATAACTATTTTTTTAGACGTGTTCTTTTTACACATTCAATTGAAAATTAACTGAGTCGGCGCCACCTGGTAGAGCAAAAGACAACTTACATAATCTCTAAATACAAAATGGCCGAAGAAATGCATTTAGGGGGAAATCTCAGTCCGAACTGAGTCCGAACTGAGTTCAAACTGAGTCCTACCTGAGTCTGAGTCGAGTAAACAACGCACATTCCTGAGAATGTCTTCCTTCATTCTCAGCTCAGTTAAACATGTAAAAATCTCAGTCCGAATAGAGTCCTAACTGAGTATAGTATAAAAACGCACATTCCTAAGAAGTTCTTTTTGGTTCGAATTTCGAAATTGGAATCCAGATGCCATTCTCTATTCTCAGTAATATCACTCGATGAATAAGGTCGGTGTTCTTCGTCAGTGGACCAGCAGTCATCGATCACAAATGCCAAGTGGCTAAGTGGCCACGAGGACAAGAGGACAAGACATTTATGGATTATGACTGAGCTACTTGGAAACAACTTGGAGGCTTGGAGGCTTGGTGATCCAGATTCAGATCCAGATCCAGTTATGATCTTATGATCAACACCGCATGAGCATGAGACTCAGCAATTCATAACATAAGCATAAACCGTAAAAAACACCAAACAGTTGACTTAAATGATGACAGTAACTGTATGCATGTAGCTGTACTCTTGAATATTAAGAAAACGCAGATGTCATTCGTCAAACAGGCAAGTCTCAAATAGAACAAAAGTGTGGTTATGATGTTCACACCGTCATACGTTTAAAGTAAAAAATATGTGCCTATCCGGTTGAACGAGGACTGTGACCATGTTTGGCAGTGTGGCAGATTGTTAAAGGTAATTGAGGACGACGGAGAGTTTTCGCGATAATCAGCCGATTAATCTCAGATCTCAGCTCTCACCGTATCACAGTCTGTGAATGGACTGTGCTGCTACAAAACGAGTTTCTATGCATTTTGCGTTTATTCTTTGCTTTACCACATGCTTTACCTCTAATCCTCCAATCCTCTAATGTATAACCATTTTGTTTCGATTTACATTGACATCTCTAAACTTCAAGTCTAAACAACGAATTGTACGTTGCACAGGAGTAATAGGAGAGAAGTAGCTTTAGCTTTTGTTTTTTTGTTTGTTTGTGGTAATGTAGGAATCTGCTGAGCACAAAAAGTGATTTCGGTGATTTTAAGGTTAAAGCTTGTTGAAGGTACTTTCAGAAGCTGCAACTTCCAGAAGGTTACATAGAGAAATTGAGGTCTTCGAAAAATTGCCCTGCAGCCAAATTGTTGGTTAGTTGTTACTTGGAACGTTGGGGAACTCGTCTTAAGTAGGTAGTTAGTAGCACTACCTATAGTGCTACTACTGTAAACTATAAAACTACTAATTTTACTAATAAGCATGAGGGAGTAGAAGCTCAAGGCTCAAGTGTTCCAAGAACAAACACCATAACTCCTCCACTCTCCATAACAACGACAACACATGCTCAGAATTTAAGCACCATGCCACCAGACGTGAACTATTAAACAGTCTGGTGACTAAATGACAAATGCATAAATGCATAAATACACATACAAAGCGTTTACATCAGCAGCATGTGCTGAAAGTGTTAAGTTAAACTATACACCATGGTGTTCCTAATTGGTAATTGCACATTGTAAATGCCACTTTCAAAAATCAGTAGGGCACCCGCGTGTTTAGCGTGAAACACGTGGTATGAAGGTTAGAGTAATACACAAATAAGTTTGATACATATATTTAGAACTTGGAGGAAAGTAGAAATAAGATGAAACAACGAAACAAGTATCGAAGTAACGTGTGTTGAGAAGCGCTCGCGAGTGTTGCGTATATGGTGCGCGGTGTACGTGTGCGTAGTCCGCGTGTCCGATGCTCTTGTTGACAGTGCAATCCAGTCAGTCATGAGAAACAAAACAATATCGTCGAGTGTCGCCGGTCGCCGCACGAAAGCGGCGATTGGTTACTACTGGTCACGTGTACTGGCATCTAGTACTGCCATAAGACTAGAGATGAGAGGCAAATAGCATTTTAGGTATAGAGCACGTTTCCTATGGAATGTGTCCCTACCGACTTGGGGTAAAACGTGTTCCACGTTAAAAAGAGTTGTGGAATCTGAACTTGTGTAGTGAATTGATGCCTGCTTGGCTCAATTCTCTATGTGCAAATAATGTGTACACAGTTTTACTATGGTCCTATCGGTCCTATGGCCTATGGTGGCCCATGGTTTATTAACGAATTGACCTCCAAGGCAACATGCCGATGCCGATAACGCATCGTCATTTCGTCATTTCGTCACTTCATCAAGCTGGGCATCTGTAATCATCTGTATACACTGAACCACTGTACGTGTTTCTAACTTACGTTGGATGTTTCGGTCATGTTGTTATATTGTCAATTTACAACATTGCTCTACATTCCACAGTCGAGCGTTTGACTATATCAACACACAACAACACAGAAGCATGAAATTAGGCTACCGCACTACATTGTACATTTATTTATATTGTTTATCTAAAAACCATTTGTTTACACTGACAAATGCTTTTAATACAATGTTATAAAATACAGGGTGACCCAGACTCAGACAAGGATGCAAGCAGGATGCAAGTATACCTATATCTAGCTAGACACAACATTGCATTTTACGTTGAAATGGTGAAATAACCTTTTGACCTTGGTTTTCAGGGTTTTCCTTTTAAAGATGTCGCTTTGACAAAAAACCGATGCATTCCATTATTTCTAATATAGGTATACTTCAAATGCAATAAAATACAGGGTGTCGAAAATAATAATTTTATGTAGATCTTTATATACAGGGTGTAACAAAAATGGCGCATTTCCTCTGGAGACATCATTGAGGATGATTAAAGGGGTTGGGGAAAAATGTTTAAAAAAATCTTTTCCTTCATTTCTTGAAGAAAATGGCAATTG
>JARJDQ010001336.1:0-11246 GCA_030264215.1 Geostiba sp. GC000077 | reverse complement strand
TGAAATCATTAAACAATGCCGTGCATAATTTCGACAGCTACAAATCTATACACAAGCAAATCTAGATCATTAGAGTATCATTCTTGATTCTTGATGCCTTGGCGTATTCCTTAAGCATACAAATCATATTCAAAACACGATTCAATTACTCTTCACATTTCCAATTCGTTGGCAGTTGGCACCCGCGGATTCTATTTAAACGCATTTGTCGTCGCATTCGTTAATTTCATCATGAACTCGTTCCGTCGTTCCTCCTGCCAAACCCATCCAGCCATCCAGCATCCCTCTGCGCGCGCCCACTGAATAGGATCTGCGTCGTGAATACTGAATTGTAATAGATCTTGATGTAACACAATGTAATGTAATTTAATGTAACATATTATCCGCGCATCCATGGTAATAGACAGGATACAGAAGGATGGATCTGGATGTAAAAGGGGAGCATTGCCGCCGCACTCATCCACTCGTGCACAGTGAGCACACACAACCGCTCGTGTCCTTTGTGTCGTTTTCGCATTTCCACACTTCACGCGTTTTCCACAATTCACTCTTCGCTTCTTTCTGTGATGGTGTGATGATCGTGATGGTTATAATGGTTTTTTAGCAAGTCGGCAACTGTAGGCAACACACAATACATCAAATAATGTTTTGTGTTTGAGACTGAAAGATGGTTTAAAAGAAAACTTACAATATTACTTACCATAGACTGATAGACAATATCACCGAATTCATGAAAACATTCGTGAACTACGAGAACTACAAAATATGCAACAAACTTAAAAGAAGTTTGAGTTGAGTTGCCTCTGACGTCTGATTCAAGATGTTCTTCATAATTTATAAGCAACTACGTAGGCAACACACCATACCTCAAATATTGTGAAATAAATTGCGATGTTGCCATATTGCCAAGCCAAAGATTTCAGTTTACAGATTTCATTGAAATCATTGGTAAACGTGGGAAACAGGGAAAAAAATGCTCAACGGTCACTTTTAACCACCTAACCCTTCTGATATGCTTGTATCATGTCTTTTGTTTCCTTCATTCTTTGCATTGTTGCGCTCGTCGCACGCAAGCTGCGTCCTGTCCGCATTCTGCGATATTCCACTATTCCACATTTCGAACAAAAAGCAAAATTACGGTTGACAGTCAATCCGAAACAAATCACGCACCACACACACCTTGCATATGCGTGCCTGCTAATTCCGAAGTAGTCGAGGGTTGGTATTCGTTACGCTCATTTCCTCCAGTTAGTTTTAATAATGTTTTAACCACCAGCTAAACGGAAGTGACACAAAAGCGCCGCGGCGCTCTTCCGTGACGCGCCTTTTTTCCATGTCCATCCATCGATAACGAAGAGTGGACACTATGCGCAATCAGCACCCGAGCACCCCTCAATCAACGCAGGAGGCAAAAAGGGTTTTCGGTGATTTGTGATTTCGCTCGTGGATTTTGATTTGTGGTGTGTGATGTGACTGCTCAACCCAGAAGAATTCAATTATTAAGTGTGGCGTTTCGCATGAGTTTTGCATGAGTAAACGCACATGTTTCTAGTTTCTAAAACACCTGGTTCAACATTTGCCGTGGAAACAGCGCCACGATGCGGCAAAAATATACAACACTTTTGTATAAAATATAAACATTCATTATGCAGTGAGAGTGTTTATACACAAGTTTGGCGAAATTTCGCCGACAGAGGGCTTGCATAGCACCTATTTGGTGATTGATGATTTCCCTTTGCAAATGCACACCAGCACACCTAACCTAAGATTTGCATAAGATCAGCAATCGTGATTTCAGCGTTGGTGTGCAAATCCTGTAACTCCTTTAAACCCATGAAACCCCGTTGCGGCCCTGGGCGCGATTGCAGCTTCTTTTCCGAACAGATTGCCACCCTCGCACCCTCCCACCCTGTGTGCATTCCATAGTCCGGACTGCACTCGTCCTCATGGAATAAGTCTTCCAATACGATATGCTGTGCCGCGGATATGCGAACAGGAATAGCGAGCAGACCGCAAAAGCCATTTGTTCTCGCCTCCGCGCCACTGATAACAGTGATACCGCGCAAGAAATCTGCATATCAGATTCAGATTCAACCCCCTGCATGTGCGCATGTAAGTGGCGAGTGGTTGGCCGCGGCCGGTTCAACCGTTTGCGAGCTATTAGACGCCCGGCTCGGGGTATTAGTTTAAGTGCATCGGAAAGCGGGGGCGGACACCCTCATTACATTAAACGGCTTTGTTCTGCGCGCTGCGCTTCTTCCCTTTTGCCGGCTTGCCGCCGTTCATTAGCCGCGGCGTGAACGTGGACATACATCCTCCGATTCTCCTGCACTCAAAGGGCACACGCATTTAGCATGTTAAATTATTCTTATTGTGCTGTTTGCACCGCACCAGCAGCTCAACATTTATAACTTCACACAGAATGAAAAATGACAACGTGTTCGACTATTAACAGTACAAGAGTGCAGCGCAACATAGATGATCTCAAATCTCAATAATACAATAATTCAATTTTGATGCCGATGAGTAATTGGGGAACTCACCGGGAAGATATTAATTTCTTACATTTCGGTATGTCGCGCCATCTAGTGGTATATTGACTAAGTATAGCAACTGCAAAACACATCGTTACAGAGCTCTACAAATGCTGCAAATGTAAAAGAAGTTGCCTACCAACATCCTATAATCAAGTAGGGTTACCAGCATTATCGGATTCTACAAGTCATCCTAAATTAATAAATTTTTGATACAACTACAATAAATTAAAACACTACAATAAAACACATTGTTGAACCAGTGATGTTTGCCGTTCATACAGAGTTACTGTTCACGTTCCTGCTTAAGAAATTATGGAAAAATATATCATTTGGCAACCCTTCCCTTTGTCCTTGTCGTGTTGTCCTGTTGTCATTCCCACATGTTGACATGTGTCATGTTCAAACATGTTTTTGATGTTTACATTGTTTTTCTACAAAGCCGGCGTTGAATCGACCATTGCGGAAAACAATTGTCATCAAACGTGAAATCCTAAAATCATGTCATAACATTCTCTGCACGCAAACTGACACCCTGACACGGCAATCATGAAAGAAATACAAATACTCCTTGTCCTCATCATCTCCTACTTCATTCCTGCTAGACTTATCTTTGACTATGTCTACAAGGCATCTCCAACAATTATTGATGAGATTTTCCACCTTCCCATTGGACTCAAATATTGCCAGGGAAACTTTTCACAGGTAACATTCGCATTCAGAAAAAACATCAATACAAAACTTAATACTTAACCTCTAATTTAATTTAAAACATTGTTTTAGTGGGACAATAAAATAACAACCCTTCCAGGCCTCTATCTCTTCTCCAGTCTGCTCACAGCTCCAATTGGAATATGCACAGTGTATCTGCTGAGATACACAGTGTTCCTGACATCATTGGTCAATCTAATCCTGGTATTCTACCTTCGCAAGCAATGGATGCCATTGGAGAGTCAAATCAATCGAATGCTGAATGCTTTTAACATTGCAACAATTCCGCCAGTGTTGTTCTTCTCCATGGTTTATTACACTGATATCTTGAGCCTGACTTTGGTTAATGCAATGATTTTGTTTGGGATGAAAGGACAGTCTTTTATTGCTTCAATCCTGGGTAATTAATTTTAAAGTGAAAAGTGAAAATATGAAATTAATTGTACTGTTGCTCTTGTTGTTTAGGATTCATGGCAATGGTCACAAGACAAAACAATGCTGTTTACATCTTGTTCATTGCAGGCTTTCAACTATTAGGACATGCATATAGCATTGTCACTGGGATTAATCATGTTGATGGGCAAATTCAAAAATTTGTAAGGAATTAATTTTTTTGCGACAATTCCTATTGCATTCACCCAATGTTAACATATGAAATATACATATATGAATGCAATAGGAATTGTCGTTTTGAGAATTCACTCTTTTATACTTTTTTGTTTCAAGGATACGCGTTATTTAAAAATCAAGCTGAGAACCTTCGCCCAAAGCAATATTCGCGGCTACGATTACTCTGCGTTGATCATCGATGGATTATGCTACGTCGTGGCGTTGATCTCGATGGTCTTCTTCGTCCTGCTGAACGGCGGCATTGTGGTGGGCGATAAAACAGCGCACACAACGACATTGCACATTCCGCAGCTCTTTTACTACTCGCTGTTTGTTATGTTTTTCGGCTGGCCGCACGCCTGCTGCTACATGCTGCCATTTTGCAAGTTTCTCTACCGCAAGTTCTGCCTCAGCCTGCTGCTGCTTGGCATTCTCTCAATTCTAGTTTACTTTAACTCCATTGTGCATCCGTACCTCCTGGCGGATAACCGCCATTACCTGTTTTATGTGTGGAAGTACTTCTTGGCGACGGAGTTGCAGCGACAAGTCGCCAGTCCGATGTATTTATGCGCTCTGTATTGCCTCGGTCGCATGGTTTATCGCTATTCGGAGCCGAGATTCGCGATCGTGTATCCGCTGATGCTCGTGGTGATTCTGTGCACGCAGTCGCTGGTCGACGTGCGCTACTTTTTGACGCCATATGTAATTCTGCGGACGTTCATTGCGCCTACCAAGCGGGTGGATTTGATAATCGAGTTCTTCTTTCAAGGCGTCGTGTCGGCATTCACGCTGTACACGCTGGGACACAAGGAAATCTACTGGGATGATGCGATGGATGTACAAAGATTAATTTGGTGATACGTTTCGAATACGAATAAAATGCGAGTTGTAACTTTTAAATATGGCGGCTTGGATGTGCGAGTAAACAACCGGTTGCCAAGGCGACGGAACATATGATTCACCACGCCTTCACGATGATGCCCGAGCGGCTGGTGCGCATGCGCAGCGCCGATGTCAGCGAGGCGAGGACATGTTCGGTGCGTGAGTCGCGCAGGGCAGGCACCTCGCAGAATCCGCGTCCCTAAAAACCACCTTTAATTAGTTGGGGATAAAATGCAGGCAGCGGCAGCAGAGCGCCCGTGGGACGAGTGCCAGTGCAGTTAATACGCGTTGGTGTGCGCGCCTGCAACTTTGGGGCTGCGAACGCCCGACTCCATCCGCCCGCGAGTAAATTCCTGCGCCGTGCCGCCGTGCCGTGCGGTCCGCAACTCGGCAAACGGCAAGTTTTTGACAATCGAGCGCGTCGGCCGCTCGGGGTCTGTGCTTGCAACTGTTTTCACACGCATTGCGGACGGGTTTCCAGCGTCATTTGTTTCCCTGTGGCACCAGCGAATTCTCGCGCGACGCGCTCAAGTCGCGGACAAGTTCGGAACGTGTTCGTGGGAGCCGCCACCGCAATGTGCGGCAGCGGCGGCGAATGACGTTGACCCGGCCGTGTGCGTAATGGCGTTCGATTCCCATCCGCAAGCGCCGACCAGCGATGCCCCGACGTGGTGAGCCGTGGTGCGGCCGTCCAGCATCGACGACGCCGATGGCGATCAGCGCCGCGCTACGAACGCGCGCCTAGCGCGCAGCACCACCTCCTCCGAGGCGCAACCGTGCGCCGGCCGCGCCAGCAACCTCCCGAAGGAGAAAGACTTCTGCCTTCCGCCCCCTCAATGGACTCGTTGTGCCCCATTTTCGCGGCGCTCAAAGCAGGCAACTAGGAAACATAAGAAGAACAGCAACGTCATCTTCCAATAAAATAGAATCCTAAAATCTGTACTGTACTCTACACTGTGCACTGTACATTTTAAACTCAGCATTGTGCAACCCTGTGAAGGATAAGCTGCAAGCAACTACTGTTACTGTTCCTGTGATACTAAAACAATGTGATATTTAAGCATAAATTTGGTTCTGTTCAAATGCCAGTTGGTTCAGTGCGAAGCTACTTTACAAAATCAGCAACTGCAAGTCGAACAACTGCTAAAACACTGAAGCTAAGCAAACACTAGGAAAACAGCATACTCTGCACTCACTGGCAACCACACATAGTCAAGGGTTTCATTTCGCAACATTTATTGTGCTTCAATTCGAGATTATCAACTTTAGCATCAAAGATCAGCAACAGCAGAGATCAGACAGATCGAACAACCATCTAGGACACTAGCACTAGGATTATACTACCTTTCAGGCAACTAAACAATCCTCTTGAGGTAAATATTCTTTGACTTCCAACAAGAGTCTTTGTTGGCAAAAAATGCATGAAATGAACTGAGCATTGAGCATGTTTCGATGTTTCCACTTCCAGTACCAGCATCTGGGCACCTTATCTGATTTCGATGTTCGTTGTGATTTGTGATTATGATTCGGTATTTTTAGATCGTGTTCTTATCACTCTACAACAAGACAAAGTTGATTTGTCGCTTGCTTTGAGAAGTTTTAGATTTTTAGATTTCAGGTCAATGATTACAATAAAAACTTATACAAGGTGTTTTAGGAATCTAGGAATTATGTAAACGCTTTTGAAGGTTAAGTTTGAAAGAACAAAGAAAACACATTGTTGCAATAAGTTGCAATAAGAACACCTTGTATAATTTTTGTTGTTGTGTGACTTGTGTCGTATCTTAGGACTAACTGACTTAAGTCACAATATACATTTGCGGCGTCCGCACGTGAATGACACTTGTGGTATCGATTGTTGGGCCGGCGCAATGCATAATTGATTGTGCCCGGAGGGTATGTACAAAAGATGGGTAAGTTGGCATACCCACGAAATGACCATCAATTATCATCCGTGGGAGGCAAATGTTTCAGTTTCAATTTAGACCAGTGTCCTAGCTCCTAGGGCAGTAGGCACCTAGGTCGCTTATCGATTGCGATTGGGCAAAGAAAATATTTGCTGTTTGAACGCTCGTTGGAGAACGGAAACATTTGAAATTAATGTGTCTGTGCTGGCGATCCTTAAAGCCATAACTAGCTATAATCATAAGCTAATATTGTCCCGAGTCCCGACAATTGATTCATTGAATTATTATGTAAGCGCTAACTGTTGTGTACCAAGTGCACCAATGTACGGGCCTGTACGGGGGGAGGAAGGAACATTAACATAAATGCTTAACATATATTTTCGTGCGTGATTGGGCGATTGGGCGGCTCAAGTAATCCTTGAACATCAATATTAATCAACTTATCAACGCTGCTCGATATTTAGCGTTTGATAAATGTGCATGATCCGCATGTGATACCCTGATACCTGACATATTGATTAGGATTATTGATTAGATAACAGGACAGCGATAGTTTCGCACACAATAGCTTTATTTAAATGCTCATATACCGTGCATAAACCATTAAAGTATACACATCTCTTTCGAGTTGTATAGTTTTTAAATTTTATGATATACAGGGGTTAAATCTTAAAAGTAAACATTTGCTTTGATGTATACTTTTCAGATTTACTCCCTGTATGTATTTTGTACAATGATATCTATGGCTTCAAGTCTCGGTTATGATACTTATGATCAAATTGAATTATAAGGGATTTGTTTGTCCTGATACTTTTGCCCACCAAAATGCAACCGGAATGTTTTCTCACCAAAACTCACAAGTATACTTGAAATATGAAACAATGTAACATAATTATATTTGGTTGGTGGTTAGTCTTGCCCTTTTGCCTTTCTTCTCTGTTTTATTTTAGTTTAGTACGTTCATTGTTTTGATGTTTTTTTATTTTTATTTTGATTGATTTTGTTCTGTTCACCATTTCGATTTCTACATTCGTTTATTTCGATTGTTTTAGGTTTAATAGACACACACGTTTTGTAAAAACAGTACAAGTAGACCAATACTAAGTCTCACTTACGTTACTCTCAATTACACAATGGATCCAAAGAAGACTTCCAAGCGGCACGGTAAGCAATCAAGAAATCAAGATCCAAGTCACAAACCGTTGGCACTGTTTAAGCAGAACGTATTAAGCTTAACTTATTATAGGTGCTCTTTTGTTTTTCGTAGTTGACACATGATTTGATCTGATGCTGGTTTGAGGGTTGAAGGTGATGGAGAATTGCGTGGCAAATTGTGATTAGCCTTGTGGTTTGCGAATGATTGTAGTGATTTGGCGATCCTTGCCCCACTTTCATATTTAGCACCCATGCTGCTCTCACCTCTCGCCTTATCGATCTTGATGGGAATGGGAATTGGGCATTAGCTTTAGGATTAGCTTTAGAGCCGTTGTACACCAAAAGAATATGACAAACACATATTTTATACGCAAATGCAAAAAAAAAAACCAAATGAAGTTTATTTTCAATTTTATCGGATGGAACATTTGGCGCCCATGCTGGGCTCACATCAAACATCAAACAATAGGTTTGTTCGTTTATGCTTCACTTTTTGAACCAGTTCAAACTAGTTCGAAAATAGTTATTAAATTTAACTTTAAACAAATAAAAAATGAAAAAAAAAACAATATTAACATAATATGAATAAAAACGCTAGTTTGCAACTCGATTTGCGCAAAAATAAGTAAAAAATTGTAAGAATTTGAATTTGCCGCCATTGAAACGTAACTTTCAATTTTACGTTTCCGAAATTTCATGAAATTGAAATTGAAACATATCCACATCTCATTGTCATAGTAACGACAATGTTGCTTAGAAATTGTGGGCAGAATATTCGGGTAAGCATTTTTGAAATAAAAAACGCAAAATAGCAATTTGTTGTCTTATCGATTTTTGGAATGTGATTTAGCTTTAAAACTTTGAATTAGAAGTTTAAAAACAAAACAGAATAAAATGAAATGAATTCAGAAAATTTCAATTGCATGTTGTTGTGTTTGTTGTTCTCTATTGGCGGATGGCGTAACGGAATTAGCATCTCGTTGCTGTTTAAATATAAGCAGGGTGTAAAAATAGGCGCGCGGAGTGGAGTAAAGACAAAATGAGAAGCACACGCACGACACACAACGCATATAATTAGAAGCCGAACGGCGGTGCTCCACAAAACCTATACCTGAGACACACAATTCAGCAATCGATTCGATTGAGATGCCGATGAGAGGATGCGGCAACACGCAATCACAGCCAAATGCTATGCGAACCTCCGCCTGAGTGCGCCGCCCGCCGTCCCATACCATGCGTAATTGCCATTCTAATGTGATGCATCTTTCTGTTTTGGCCCAGGACAAAGCACCGGCAGCGAGACGCAGGCGTCGCGGCACTCGATGAATTCCGGCTCGGGCGTGCTGATGGTCGGCCCGAATTTTCGGGTCGGCAAGAAGATCGGATGCGGCAACTTCGGCGAGCTGCGGCTCGGCAAAAATCTCTACAACAACGAGCATGTGGCGATCAAGATGGAGCCGATGAAGTCGAAGGCGCCGCAGCTGCACCTCGAGTATCGCTTCTACAAGCTGCTGGGATGCCACGGTAAAACCACCACCATCACATCCACCACACCACACGAACTCAGTACGTCTGCCAGCCGCGGCGAGCTCGATTTGTAATATTCTCCTTTTCGGCTTTTCGTGTGCTTGCAGAGGGCATCCCGGACGTGTACTACTTTGGGCCGTGCGGCAAGAACAATGCGCTGGTGATGGAGCTGCTCGGCCCCAGTCTGGAGGATCTCTTCGACCTCTGCGATCGGCGCTTCTCGCTGAAGACGGTGCTCACCATCGCCACGCAGCTGCTGCATCGCATCGAGTACGTGCACGGCAGGCATTTGATTTATCGCGACGTCAAGCCGGAGAACTTCCTCATCGGGCGGAGTAATACCAAGCGGGAGAAAGTTATACACATTATAGGTAATACCTTGAGCGACTAGGCGACATAACCTAGAAGTAATTTCATGCTTTTGTAGATTTCGGTCTTGCGAAGGAATATATCGAACTAGAAACCAACAAACACATTCCGTACAGAGAACACAAGTCGCTCACGGGGACGGCGCGCTATATGTCCATCAATACGCACCTGGGGAAGGAGCAGTCGCGGCGCGATGACCTCGAGGCGCTCGGGCATATGTTCATGTACTTCCTCAGAGGCTCCCTGCCTTGGCAAGGCCTAAAGGTACCTTTTTTCAACTTTTCATGACTATTCACTTCCAATGCTTTCTGATGTTTTCGCAGGCTGACACACTAAAAGAACGTTACCAAAAAATCGGAGACACCAAACGGGCGACGCCCATCGATGTGCTGTGCGAGGGCCATCCGGAGGAGATGGCCACGTACCTGCGGTACGTGCGCCGTCTCGACTTCTTCGAGACGCCCGACTACGAGTATCTGCGCAAGCTCTTCATGGATCTGTTCCAGAAGCGCGGCTATGTCGAGGACGGCGAGTTTGATTGGACGGGCAAGACTATGGTAGGCAGCCAAATATACTAGCGTTGCAAAATTGTTATAACGTGTGTTTCGTGTTTCTGGTGTTTCACTTGCGTTAGCCGCCGAATATTTATATGCTGCAACAAACGCGCCACTTTCCGCCATCGAACGTGCTGAAAACCAAGTCGGCAAAGGTAGCGTTGTGTTGTAGAGACGCTTTGTAATTGTATTTTCAGCCGCTCGATTTTTAACGGTTTTGCGTTTGCATTTGTTGATGAAACGTTGTTGTGTTTGCAGAGTACGCCTGTGGGCTCCATACAGACTCATAACGAGGTGGTGGTATCGCCGAATCGTGAAAGGCACGCCGGGAATAAGGTAAAGAGACACATTGTTTTTTTTAATGTTGGAACAATATCTGTCCCGACGTGTTGGGAAAATGGAAAAATCTCAAACCGTTTCAACGCCCGCAATGTGTTACAAACAATAGAAATCATGGTTTTACAAAAAAAATCGATAGGGTGCTTCAATAAATATGCACAAACAATTATACACGAAAACATGGAGATTAAATTACAATTTGGGTGTCGAAAGATAATTCCACTGGGTGTTGCAACAAATTTCGTACTATCTTGTCACATAATGACACAGGGTGTCCCAAATTAAACTATACAAGGTGTTGCCATAAATATAGTGAAAATATTTCACACATCAGCAAGATGTACATTGAGCATCAGTTGCAATAATTTGAACGTAAACGTGGTGTAACAAGAAAATTGCTCTGAGTGTTGCAACAATTTTCGTCCTATCTTTTTTTTGCTTATATCTCTGAGAGTATTGACCCTAGAAGCTTCGGATTTTGATTAGTTCTTCTTGAAAGGGATCTGCAACAATTACAAAAGAGTCGATGTGCCTAGGTTGCCTAGGTTTTGTAATATCGCGCTGAAGAACATACTCTCAACGGTTTTTTGCTTACATCCTTGAGAGTATTAGCCCTAGATGGTTCGGATTTTGATCAGTTCTTCTTGAAAGGGATCTAA
>JARJDQ010001302.1:0-43715 GCA_030264215.1 Geostiba sp. GC000077 | reverse complement strand
ATTATTAATAACTTTTACAATAAATTTATTCAGTGGTTGGTTAATACACTAAACACTATTAAATAATAAACTAATTCAATCTTTATAGGTTTTGTTTATTTGTACTCGTGTATGAATACATTTTTTGTATTGAGTTTTACATGTTTCGGCCTGTGGCCATCGTTATAGGTTTTATTTGATTTAAAAGTTAATAAGACAAACTTATTGATTTTAAATGTTTGCTTTTCAATTGAATTCTCGACAGTTTTCACACTTTTGTTGATCCTTATCATCTGTAAGATACAATCGAACAGTGAATTCTTTGTGACACTCAGTGCACTTTCTTGTTGCTATGTCATATTTAGCCCAATCGCTGACGTTATCAAACTTGGTTGATGCGGTATGAGCTGCTGTGAAGGCAGCAATAACAATACCTACACCTTCACCAATTGCTGCGCCAATTCCTGCGCCAATTGCAGTACCAATTCCCGGCGCAACCGAACCAATGATAGCTCCTCCAGCGGCTCCAGAGCCTCCACCGATTGCGCCAGCTCCCAATCCGGCTTGCACTGCAGCTCCTATGGTCGTCACCGCATGCGCAGTATTGCGTGTGGTACCATTGATACAGTCTTCAAGGACGCACACTCCCACATATAAACTTGGATTCCACAATGGTCCCCTGCTTTTCATTTGTAACAAGCGACGATAAACTTGAAAAATAAGACGGTCACGTTTTTGCTTCGATTCCCTGGTTTGGCTCATATTGTCTGAATGCTGGTATTTGCTGTAACGATGGCGAGTTAATGCATTTGTTTGTGCTAGTATGCTGAGGTTCCTGACCTTCTCCGATAAGGCGACGTTGCACTCCTCCACTGGTCGCAGCTATGTTCCAGGCCAACTGTTCAAGTCTTTTTAGAAGACCACAATGATTCGAAGATGAACACTCGCACATGGAACTCAAATGACAAGGCTGACAAGGCGTTTATTGTGATCCCACATCCCAGCATCGCTCAAAGCAGGTCCGTCGAGCGACACATATCGACGACGTCAAAAACCACGGGCTACACTTGTGTGCGGTGGTACGGTGGTAGATGCAGGAATCACCAGACTGCTCCAGAATGACCATAGGCCGGCTGCCGGTAGGTTCAGCCCGCAGCTGCTAGCTGGCCTGCCAAGAGCCAGACTGAGCCAGACATGCGCCTATAACATGCGCCGAGCCGCCAACGCACAAGCCACATCCAAAAATAGCTGATTTCCCCACGCAAAACAAAAACGAACTGGCTGTATCTCCGATACGGTCGGAGCCCTTGATTGTGATTCACATCGGTGATGGTGAGAGGATACATTAAGGGCTATGCTCTTGCTAAAATTATTAAAGAACAAATTCAAAATCTCAATAAAACTATTACATAACTTAATAAATCACATATAAAAAAATAAGAAATTCTTTCTACTTGGTACCTAAATTTTATATTAATTATAAAAATAAAACTTATCAAAAATATATATACTGGTTTAACCAAAATTTATGTTTAAAAAAACTTAAAGGAATCATCAATAATAATATAAAAATAAATTTTATCATAAAATTCTAAACGTTTGAAAATAATCATTTCCATGAGTACGAATATAACTACTAAAATAGACAATCCTAAAGCACCTTCACATACCCTTATTGTTGAAAATGATTAGTTGTTCAGAAACGGATATATTTGCAAAAAACAGGCTGTATCTCCGATACGGCCGGAGCCCTTGATTGTGATTCACATCGGTGATGGTGAGAGGATACATTAAGGGCTATGCTCTTGCTAAAATTATTAAAGAACAAATTCAAAATCTCAATAAAANACCTTCACATACCCTTATTGTTAAAAATAATATACAAAAATAATTTTCAACTCTAAAATATCTTAAATAAATAAATATATTTTAATAATATTAAGTGAAATGGTAAGTAAATGTTTCCGTTTTATACAAAAGATATAAAAAAGGAAAATATTAACATTATAATTAATTAGTTTTGTAAACCAAAAATAAGGTAATCTTTTAAAACTTCAGAAAAAGAAAATTCTTTCCATCTTTAATTTCCAAAATTAAAATTTTTATTAAACTATTTTCTGATATTTTTGTAATAATAAATGAAACGGAACGTCCACATCCATCTAAAATCAGACGGATCTTGAGAATAGCCCCCCTGAGCAATCCTTGCGGCGCGGGCGCGCGCTCCGCCTGTCAGCGCCAGCGCGCGCCTCGAGTTCTGGTTCTGACATCCACCAGAAGCGCAGAGCGAGGCAAGCTGATCAATATAATACACTCATCACCGACGCGACGTCCGCCTGGCGGCCTGGCGGCCGCATCCGACTAATCCGTGTCCCGGTGCGTGCGCGACAGTGGGACAGTGGGAGTGTGTGATCGAGTGTGCGCCTCCACCCGCAAGAGCGGACAGCGGAAGACGAAGCGCACCCCCCGCATGGGTCGTGTGTGAACCGCGTTGCGCCAGCGACGAACAATGAAATGGTTGTGCCTCACCGCGCTGCTAACGCTCTCCGCCCTGCTGGCGACTGCGCTCGCCGCCCAGCTAGGTGATCCGTACAAGATCCTCGGCCTGCAGCGCTCCGCCACCCAGACGCAGATTCGCAAAGCGTATCTGCGTCTCGTCAAGGAATGGTTGGTACAAGCTACAAGCACACCCCCCTTCTGTACACTGTACACAATATCGCATTTGTAGGCATCCGGATAAGTCGACGGATCCCTCAGCACAGACGCGCTTCGTCGAAATCAAGCAAGCCTATGAACTGCTGAGTGATCTGGATAGAAGATTCAAGTATGACCAGAAGGGCATCACTGAGGAGCACGTCCATCAGAGGGAGTACTATCAGTACACTCCCACGCCCACACCGTTCGAGGAGCTCTTTCAGAATGGGCACTTCAACTTTCAAGAGAATGATATCACATTCTTTCACAAGTTGTCCATAACGCCACGGTATGCAACCAAGTATACACTAATTTCAACATTTTCTAAAGGTCTCTTGACGTCCATTGAGTTTAAACTCTTTAAACCTAAAAATTTCATATATACAAGTACATTTTACCCTTATTTTACCTTTGCATGTTGTTATTGTTGAGAGCAATAACTTCAAAAGTCATGTGTAGTGTGGTGTAGTGTTAATAGTAATGTAAATTTTGTCAATTGAGGTCTGATCCACGTGAAGTAGCTGTTACCATGTACAAAAAAGACTTGACTTTGGTTTGTTTGGCTTGTTCCAGGCAATATGATAAAGTAATAGTTCCGAAGAGCTCACGAACTCCGTTTTTGATATTCTTCTACACGGATTGGTGTTTTCCATGCCTGCAAACCGCGCCGTATTTGCGCAAATTGGTTGATTATCTGGAGCCGCTGGGCGTATATCTCAACACGGTGCATTCGGCGCGCGAGCCGACCTTGGGGCGGCGCATGAATATCCACGGACTGCCGTGCCTCGTCCTCCTGCTGGACGGCAACACCTACATCTACAAGGACAGCATCACCAGCATGCAGCGCATCATCGAGTTCATACGGAGAAAGCTGCCCTATAATCTGGTGCAGCGCATTCACGAGGGCGAGTCCGAGGAGTTCCTCAACGGCTGGGAGGACAATCGAGTGCGCGGCCTCATCTTCGAGCCGAGAGATAACATTCGACTGCGTTATCTCATTACTGCCTATCACTTTAGGGATCGTGTTGCGTTCGGGTAATCAATCAATCTAGTTTAAACTGAAACTGTGCTGTTTCGACTAATCGTTGTTTTTGTCCAGTTTTGTCGAGTCCGATGAGGTGCGCGAGCGTTACCAGGTGTCCAGGGAGATGGACACCGTGTTGCTCTTCAACGAGAACACCACGCGGCCGTTGGCCAGCGTGAGCATGAAGGACATTCCGACCACCACGTTGCATCACATTATTTCATCGCATCAGTACCTTGCATTGCCACGATTGTCTTCTCAAGTATGTTATTTTTGCGTAGTCGAGTACAGATGTAAAGCTCGATTTATAAACTTCAAGTTAAGGTTGAAGTTGAAGTTGAAAGTTTATAAATCGATTTTTCAACCTCAACTTCCAAGTTTATAAAGCGAGCTTAAAGCTTACTGATCTTTTGCGCCTGCAGGAAGTATTAGAGTCGATTTGTCCATGCGAATGGAACAAACCGCGCAAGCGTCTGTGCGTCGTGCTCGTCACGCAGCAATCGAGCAATCACGACCTGCACCGCCAGGCGTTCCGCAGCTACGCGCAGGCTGCACCCTACAGTGCCGAAAAGGTGCGCTTCGCCTACATCTACCACGACAAGCAGTCGGAGTTTGTCAATTCATTAATACCAGGTACATATCCACTCGCAACATTTAAATATTTTATCGCACCCTAAGGGTGCTTATAGGTATATGTTTAGTTCACAATTGGCCACCCATTTAAACAATGTAAAAAAGGAGTAATTTTTTGAATGCGTTACCGACTGCACCTCAAAAACAAACTGTTTATGATGTGTGCAAGTGTCAAAGTAGGCAACCCAAATTGCGAATAACACAAAATGGCTGCACGCCCCAACTGCTCGCAAGTTGGTTATTGATGTATTTTCAATTTTCTGGTGCAGATGGTGAAGATGTGGAGCCGATCCTGCGCATCGTCATCATCTGGCGCATTGACACCACGCACGTTAAGTACGAATGGGTGCGCGACAAGTGGGAGTCCGAGGAGAACTTCAACGAGACCACGCAGAAGCTGGAGACGACCATTAGCCGGCTGCTGCGCTCCACGGAGGCGCTCACGTACGAGGCGTTCGTGAAGGAGCTGTTCGACGAGCATGCGAAGGGCATCATCGGGCGCATCTTCACCAAGCTGATCATGATGACGAGCACGATGTACGACAGCTTGGACAAGGAGCAGCTACTGCCGGCACTGTCCATCGTCGGCACGGTGGTGTTCATCGTCATCCTCGGCTATGTGATGGCATATCTGGTGAAGCTCGAGGAGGAGAACGTCAAGAAGCAGACGGCGAAGATGAATAAGGGCAATAACAACAACGAGGCGGGCGGCGAGCACGGCGGCAGCGACGTGGCGACTTACCAGCCGGAGTTGAAGCTGCACGAGCTGCGCGCCGAGAAGTACAATGGACTGGTGCGAATGTTGAAGCCTGGCTGTCGCACGATTCTTCTGGTGTTGGACATGCAGTCGCGACAGACCCTTATACCGCCGTTTCATAAAGCCATGTGGCCTTACAGAAAGTAAGTGCTTTCAAAACACTCTTAACAGTTGTTATGTAGTATTTATAGCATTTTTCTTGTTTGATTTGTTTTGGTGAGTGTTTATGTTGATGTTACATCTTAATCTTTCTTCTCTACTACTAGATTAAGTTTAGTCTATCTAGGTACCATTAATACTTGCATTTTGAAGTTTCCCTTTCGTTTGTTTCAGAATGTGAGTGCTTTACGTATATTTTGGTACTTATGCCGGTTTTTGGGAATGCTTGTGATTGATGTGCTCATTGCGCGTGTTTTGTTTGCACGCTCTGTTCGCAGGAATAAGACGCTGATGTTTTCGTACATGTTCGTCGAGCGCGGTCTCAGCTGGTACAAGGAGATCCTCGAGCTGTCGCTGCCCGACGGCACCGAGCTGAACATCAATCCGCGCAACTGC
Organism: Geostiba sp. GC000077; assembly: GCA_030264215.1. NCBI lineage: Eukaryota > Metazoa > Arthropoda > Insecta > Coleoptera > Staphylinidae > Geostiba > Geostiba sp. GC000077. Next base: position 38,073 of record JARJDQ010001302.1, on the reverse strand, counting down.
GTCGGCACCGTGCTGTCGCTCAACGGGCATCGCAAGTACTTCTGCATGTTCCACGCCAAGCACACCGAAAGGCCCAAACGGAAACAGCAGGCATGTTGAGAAGCAAGGTTAGAATTGGTTATGTTTATTGAGTGTGGGGGGTTATGTTACTGCACAGGCGAGCCAGAAGGCGGCGAAGTTCGATCGCGACCCGGAGGCGGGGCGCTTCCTCGGCTTCGACACGGACTCGTCGGAGTCGGAGACGGACGAGGTGCTGCTGCAGGGCAACCTGCTCGACGGACTGCCGAACTGGCTGGACCGCCTCTTCGAGGGCACCACGCATCGCTATCGCATCAACTATTGGCCGGACTTTCCCAATAAATGATCGCGCGCCGGCGCGCCCGCCTCGCCGCCGGTATGGGGGCGTTGTTATTTTGTGCATTTTTTCAGTTGGCTTCGTCGCGCCGCACGCAGCCCCCAACAAAGGTAAACTAAACTAAACGTAAAAGAATCCCAAAAATATTTGAAAACGCCCATTCATAACTCGTCGAGTGGATTCATATCAAACGCAACTGATCTTGAATTTCACTGAAAAAAAAGAACCTTGGAAATTTAAGTCATTTTTGGCTGCGAATCGAACAAAATTTAGAACTGCTATCTAGACCTACGTTAACCTAAACCTATAAATTACATCAATCTAAAGTGACGTTGTTGTAGGTTAGAGTCGTGGGAGATAAACAAATGATGAGTTGCGATGAGCGATTTGGTGACTTTTGAGTCATTTTAAGCGAAGAGTGATGTAACATTAGGATGATTAAAACATGTCCAGATCGTTCTAAATGGCAAGTCAAAGTTTGTTTTTCTTCCAAGACTCCAACCTCAATGTCACGTGATTAGATTGATCTATGAACAAAATTTTGAGCGAATTGTAATTGGCAAATACCAAAATGGGCAGCTGGTAGGAAATTCTTCACTTTTGCACCAAATCTCGAGTAATAAATAAGCACACGACATAAACACACACTTCCCGTGTGTTTTGCAGCTGGCCTGTTCGTTATTCTAGTCGAAAAGGATCCAAATGACAAATTAAAACTACACTTAAACTTACTTAGTGCTAAGTTAGATAGTAAAATGAACAATTATCCAACCACACATGTTATTGCCTACACCACCCACACCATTTAAAGACATTTCATTTCTTCATACACGTTTAATTTATGTATTTATTTGTTGCATATACATTATGTGGTTAGTTTTAAAGGAATGTTAGTATATTGCCATATTACCTGTAATCAATCACAATCATGAAATCATGATCAACTTAGTGATTAAAAAAGCATTGTTTTTGTTATTTCATTCATTGTTAGCTTCTTAAAAGGAGTTCAATCATTCAAACAGTAAAACACATGTTCAATTTTAATGAAACCCATGAAAATGAATCGTAAAATAACATTGTATGAATATGAAGCCTTATTAAAAGAGATTCGAGCGTGAATATGATGTTTCAAAAGTCGTTCATTTGTTGCAAAATGAACCATGAAATTTGTTGAAGGGAATTTTGTATCGCAAGGCGACTAATAAACCCACGTTTTCTACTCTTCTCCCAATCACAACCGTACACAAGGTTGATTGAGGATAATTGCAAATTTTTCTTTGACCATTCGATTTTATTAATGTTGTTGAATCAATACTCTTTACTCTTACCGAAATGATAGCAAATCCAAAACAGGAACAATTAGCGAGTAGTGAACGTAAAGACAAGGGCAAAACCATCATGTAAACTGATAAAATACGATAATACTCGTGAAATTTTGTACATTACTCATTACAAAACGTTCATATTGACGCTAACTAAATAATAAGCGGGTTCAACATTTCAGACCTAATGCAACATAAATGCTGCATAAGAATGAATGCTTATGTATAACTAAAATATTGATAGTTATCAAATCAATAAGTACGTGAAGATGCTGGAACCTACGTTGATACCCAACACGTAATTTTTTCAAATATTGTATAATACATGAATAAATATTATTAAAATTTATTACAGAACTGTGTTACAATATTGTAACGTACGTTGCGTTTTGGTACGTTTCAAAATGCGGTGTGACAGTGTTAGAGTCATCCACAAGTCGTTTTTAAAGGTTGGACGAACACACTAGAGTGCTTCACAACTTAAAAGTATCGAATGCAGAAAGTTGCACTTTCAGCTTGTGGTACACTCAACAACAGATTGATTTGTCATCACTTCAATTAGAAATTTGGTCGTTGCATGACGTTTTTACGTATAAACCCCGAACATTTTATAAATAACAGTATATAAATGAGAAGAATGATTAATGAAGAACAATGAAGAAAACCCGAAGCGCGAACATACCTCTTTATCAGACCAGTCTTGAACAATTTCGTAAAACCCAATTATTTTGGAAATTTTCTGTTTCTCTATGTTTTTCAAAATGTCGTAAATTTCTTCATCATCACTTGATGAAGAAGAAAAAAATAGTTCTGCGATTTCTGGATTCATATTTCCAAAAGTCTACAAAAATTACGAACCAAAACAAATCTTATCAAGCGAGTCAAGTTTTTGCTATAACCTGTGACTACACCAGCCCCAAGAGACTGTATAGGATTTTATGCACCAGTGTGAATTTTTTGCACCCGGTGTGCCATTGGAAAACAAAAAGGGCACCAGCGGTGCACCTGGCTGTGCTAAAAGTCTCCAAATCGTTCTAAATAAGTTAATAATAAGTCACAATTTCTTTTCAATTAGATTGATCTAGGCTTGAGTTTTGCGGCCATTCTGTCACATTTTGTTGTGCATTTCAATTTTAAACTAAAGTGTTAATTGTATATCAACAGCCTTATTTAACGTAGCGTGTTCTGTGTACTCCGTGCTTTGCAAGTAGTTTGATGATTTATGTGCTCATTCTGAGGTGTTTAACAACACTTTTATCATTTTAGACCTCCCTACCTTGCAATTGCAAGTATTTCAACATTGTTATTAAATAAATTGCGGTTATAAATGTGTCGTGGATGGTCAACGAATAAATTGCAATATACAGAGCGATCGATCAAGCCAGAAATCAGCTGTGCTTCAATCATTTTCGATCGCTCTGTAATACATAGTACAAAAAGCGCTGCAGGGGAATAAAAGAATAATATATTGACGAATGACGAATCACATATTTCATTAATACTTTGAGATTTCAGATCGACACTTAGTTTTTGCATAGTTTCTCATTGATCTTGACTGACTTCATCCCAATGTTCTTCTGCGGAAGTTTAGTGAAAGTGCTTTGCTCCGAGCGCGTTTGAGTGGTTGACTCCCTAAGCTTGTGACTCTGCTGGATGCTGACATTTTCCTTGCCGCCCACGCTGTAGCTCCTACGCAGCGCTAACTTTTTGTGACCATCGGCGCCAGCCTGTGGTTTCAGATCCACCGAGGACTTGCCACGGCATAATATCCTCTTGCTCTTGTCCACCGCTGGGATCTGCGTAGTTTTCGACGCAAATGCATTCGGCCGATTCAACACGGACATTTTCTTGGCGCGTTGCACAATCGGCGTTGTGCGCTGGGGCCGTGCGAGCGGCGATCCAATCGCTGCCATCTTGCGTCTTTCGCCGCCGGTGCGCTCCTCTGGCGTCGACTGTGCCATAGGCTTTCCTTGCGACTGCGGTGGCAAACCACGATCGGTCGTCACAGATGTATCCAGCGATGCGAGCGGCACCACGGCCTTCAGCGGGCCGCGCTTGAGAATGTCCGCCTCGGATTTCTTCGGCTTGAGTTTCACCTTCATGGAGCCGTTGGAGGACGTCTTGGAGTCGTTGCTGCTCCACAGCTGGCGCATGTGCATCGTCTGCTGCTTCAGATTGTTCGACGGCTGCTTCGCCGGCAGCGAGGAATCGTCGTTGTGCGAGAACGTGATGGACAAGCGACGCGGCGCACAGTCCTTCGCAAAGGACAGGTCCAATGCTCTGTCCTCGGAGGTGTGATTCGCTTTGAGACTCAAATCCAGCACGGCATTACAGTCGCGTAATTCCTTCTCGTTTTCAGTGGACGAACGTCCGGAATCCTCCTCATCAGCAATGCTTGCCGAAACGGTACTCTTGTTGATTAGCTCTGAGATTTCCTTCATGGCATTGTGCAATATTTGACGCACTTGAGTATTATCTTGTTGTGAAATAAGGCTGCTTAAATGTTTTAAGATTACGGATAATTTCTTGGGTTGATTGCAGCCCTCAATATGTTCACCATTGCTTGAGGATGCAGGCAGCATTAAATCCACCTGTCTATAAATTCTTTCTGTATCAATTATTGCATCAGATGTGTTGAGTGAATCTTCATCTTCAACTAAATCAGGTTGTGGGGTTCTATCTAATATTGTACCACCCTCCTGAGCTGTGGACATTTATATAATTAGTACATCTAACGTGACGTGATATTAAACTCTGTATAGTACTTACAAATATCTAGAATGGAATTATCTGCCATCTTGGATGCAAGAAAATTGGCCTCTACATAAACAGAATAGTTCTGCAACAATAAACATCATTACAAACACATATTGTAGGTATAAAAGTTAAAATCATACATCATCTGAAATATCTCTAATATCAGGCTGGAAATCACTAGCTTCATTTGATGCAGAATCATGTAGAAATGCCAAGCTTTCTGGACTTTTATTAATATATGATGGACATGATTTTGACTTGGAGCCCAGGCCCACAAAAAAACTCTCCAGCTCAGCCAGAGTGTCATCTCTTTGTTTAAAGTCATTTTTGAGTTGTGGCTGTATTCCCAATGATTCTCTTCCATTTCCATCATACAGCAAGGAAGGTCTGCCAATGTTTATAAATGGATCCAGTTGTCTCTCAGTGCTGACAAGAAATGACTAAAATGTTAGCTTATAGTAATGCATTCAAAATCAGGTGAAAATCAAGTGGATTTATTACATCATCTCTTTCAAGCTCAACGTAATTGTTTAATTTGTTTCCAACTGGCAGTTTGAACTGTGGCAGAATACCCAATGATTCCCTTCCATCATCAAAAAGCAGTGAAGGTCTTCCAGAAAGAAAAGCCAGCTCCTTAAATGCTGTAGTTGGCGTCCTATCAAAGCACCAACTAGAGTCCATTTCCATTAGCAACTCATTGGATGTGTTCGCATAGTGTTTTGCTGCTTTTGGAGATTTTTGTTTTGGCAATTGTGGTTTTCGAAATTGAGAGCAATCCGAAACATCAAAATTATCTTTACAGCTCACATATAAGCTGGCTGTTGATTGCTTCTCCATTGTATTACTATTATACTGTTAAATTGATATGGAAAAGTGACCGTTAAATATGTAATTTTGCCTTAATTGTAGATTGTCTTACGTTACGATCTGGAATGTTGCGGTTCCGAGGGTAGATTCGGATGATTCGGTAGATGTTTCATATACTAGGGCACAGTTAAGATAAAAGTATACACGGCACAAAAGGAAATTAGCTGCGGCACGTGTTGGTCACTGTGTTCTAGTTCATCGAATGCTGATCGTGTGTCGAGTTCATTGCGTGTTTTCGTGATAACGGTCGAACGAGAATTTGAATTAAAACCATATGACCAATGACAGCACTGTATAGCATATGTTTTAAGTTCGGACATCATCGTGCCACGTCGTGAATTTGTACAGGATAATACGTTTGATGTTAAAACTTAAACCAACGACTATTTTATTGGTTTATCTTAAATCTTAAACCGTTATTTTTATCGTCGTACATTGAAGCAAAGTTTTATGGACATACTAAGTAATAATAAATTACTATTAATTATCTTTATGGCATAAATTTAATATTGGAAATGTCCCAAGGCGATTGCGATAACGCTGATAACGGATACCATCGACGCAGGTGAGTTGTGATAACCAGCGTTACTCCTGAAAATTAACAAAAAGTCATTAGACTTTCAAATACCTACATCAAAACTTCAAGTAATAGTAGTGAATATTCCAGGTTAGGTATAAGTATTTTTGTTATCATGGTTATCATAATGATGTGTCTGTTCGTAACAATTGAAAACACATAAAAAGCAATTAAGATACGACTATAGCATTAGTTAGATATTACGATTTATTAAATAAACATTGACTTGGTAGAGCACACAAATTGTAGTCTTGGCAACGATAACACATCTATATTATTTATTATTCAAAGATGGCGTCGATGCGTGTCATATAGAATAGAGTTTGACTGGTAGCGTCTTGCGTCATAACCTCATAACATCAATAACAACATCGTATACATTTTTATTAGGTACTTTCTTGGTGTTGGTTGTTAAAATATGGAAATGAATTAGGAGAAATCAAAAGTAAAACAAGACCAATGAAAACAACACAACGGAATGTGGAATATATAGGAATATTTACAATCGGCCAATGATGCCGCAAGCGACACGGCCACCAGCATGGCCGGTGGTCAGGGAATCGTCATGCCCGCCAAGACCGTAGTCATCCTCGCCTTCATGGACAACCATGGCGCGTCCGATGATGTTGTGATCGCCCTCCAGGTCGATGATGTTGTCCAGCAGCGAAATGGTAGCAACGCCCTTCGCGTCAGCGACAATGTTGCCGAGATCACCAACATGGCGCTCTTTGGCGTCCTGTGCGCCATGATTTTTCTACACAGTCAAGAAAAAGCAACAAACATAAAACATTGATGATGTGCTTGGTGTGGTCGCTGTGTGCATTTACCTTCAGAGGGTTGAAATGTCCTCCAGTCGAAGCGCAACCGTTGCTCAAGTCGCCAAACTGATGCACGTGGAAGCCATGTTTGCCGGGCGTTAAGCCTGTCACGTTACCCTCGACGGTTACTCCCTTTTCAGACTTGGTGAATTTCACGGTGCCTTTGACTTTCTCTCCGGTGAGTGTCACTGTGGCTTGTTGCTAAAAAAACAAACAGAACACAAATATGATCGAGGCAATGAAACAAGAAGAATAAGTAAAAAGGGTGTTTTACCTCCGCATAAACGCCAACCACGCACAGGACTAACAAAGCGTACCTCAACATTTCCTTTATTTTGTATTCTATAACAAAGTCAACAAAAAAGCTTAAGGTGGTTGTCTAGTCATGTCAAAAGTTCATAAGAGCTGTTTTCGTGGTTATGTGACCAATGTGGTGTAGAAAGTGTGATTTTATGCATGCGAGCGTCAAGTTGGGAGGACATTGATGATAGAGTGACTTGTCACATGTCAGTGTCAAATGTCAGATTACGCCCAAATATGGTAAATAGTATTTATTGCACCCCAAGAGTGTTTATACGAGTTTAGTTCACAATTGGCCGCCCATTTAAACAATGTAAGAAGGAGTGCTTTTATGAATGCGTTATGACCATAAAAGTACTCGTCGCAGATGGCGCTGGTGTCGCGTTGCACCGGCTGCACCTCAAAAACAAACAGCTGTTTACGGTGTGTGCAAAAGTGCCAAAGTTGTGTTTATCGGTCGAACGGATTGAATTATTGTTACAATGCTTCACTTCGCGCGCCGCGTGACATGCATCCATGTGTTATACACTAGTATAATAAAAAATTTTACTTTGAATTTAAGCATAAAGAGTATAAAGAGCTATTTTACGAGTGGTCGTAGAAAAACTCAATTTATTTTCAAGGTCGGCATATTTGACGTTTCTAACCGTACACTGAACAGTGTTGTTATAAACGTCAACAATGTTTTGTAAAAATGCAGAAAATACGTGAAATTATAAATAAACGATATTATAAGAAGATAAATTATAAATGCCATAAATATAAGCTTACTGAAATTGCTTAGGCAACTTCATACACAAGACGAGAGGGAAAATGTTGGGTACACGCTCGCTTCACAGCGTCCATACTTCTATGGTCTAAGACGCTAAGGGTTAAACGGAGTATATTATCGGCATTTTAGACTAGAATCTAGACAACCGCCTTACCATTAAAATACCCACAAAAACAAGGCTATGGAAAGTGTCAACCGAGAGAACTGCGAGAAGAATTAATAAATGAGTGAAACTCGGTCAAGGATTTGACGTTATGTATTTTTAATCGTAAAAAGTTGAAAATCGAGTCAGTCTCAGCACTTACGTGTTGTTTGCTTACGAAGATCACACCACCGCGAACAAGGAACGACAATGAAGTATCGCCGGTGCCGAGGCGAAATCTCGCTTTATATTAATGCTTGCACGCATTTGCACGCACACTCAGATACGAAATACCGGTTCCCGGCTCAACTAAACTACTCCGTTCTCCGTACCCCCTAGTCGTCAATTCATCGCACACAATCACGAATTGATTATGTGCGGTGTTGTTTAATTTTTAAGCGCTATCGCCGTACTTAAGTCGTCAACTTGCAATGTGCATGGAATGAAATAATTCATACATTAGATGTTGATCTTCATAATCATACGTGTACAATGTAATGTAATGTAATGCGATTTAAATTTTCATACAATTTATCTCTTAGAAAGACTAGCTGCCCGGGCAAAAGTTTCCATTAGGCATTAGTCAATTAGTTTTAACTTATTTCAATGTCAAAGTTCAAATGTATCAAATACTCTTATTATAATTATGTGCGGTAATGGCACAGTAATGCTTGCTGGCCACATCATGACATTGTTTGCAAAAGTTTCCTTTGTTTATTTGCTCGTTTTTTTTTAATTTTAGCTTTATTCTATACCGGGTTATTTGTTTTATTCTTTATGGGCTTTACAAATTGGCTTTTCCATGCAATGCATATAGATGCAATATGCAATAGTATGCAACCCATTACATAACTAATAATCCTAATATTAAAATAAAACATAACCCGGTATATACGGTAAATCAACCATTTTAGAATCAATAAAATTGAACTGAACATATATCCAATTTGTGCAATATACTACGTATAGCTTATAACATAAAATTTGGCACAAATACAAGCTCCAGCAGGTCACCTTCAAGTTCTTAAAATAACATATTTCCAAAGCCTGTGTAAGATCAATTTTTCATTTAACTAGTGCACACTCATGTAATTTAATTTATGCAGGAATTGCTCACTTTGAGTAGATTATGTTGCATTACGACACTTTTTACATTCATTAGTATGTATATAAAACACTCCTCCAAGTCGGATAGACGCAATAAATCGAGTTTTTAGTGAAATAACTTGATTATTAAATCGATGTATAGATTTTCAATTTACATACCTTTATTACCTTAAGCTTGCATCAAATCTACGAAGCAGTAAACCACTGAATATCACACTTTTCAAATACTATACGGGAACTTTTATTTAACTATTGCTCACATGCGATTATCACAATTATAAAATTGATTTGGTGCTAATTAAACTTTTAATCTGTTTGGTGTCTGGTCTTTTCACTCACGTAACAATTGCATGACTAACGTTAAAACCTCATTTTGCTGTGGTTTAAATAGCTTTTGTCAAGCTGCGAGTGCACACAACAGTAAAGCACTCCAGATTGTTGGAAAACCTTCAGCGGCAAATGCAATTACAAGCACGGAATGAAATAACAATCTGAACAATTTCAATGCCAAAGTTTGCATTTAGTAAATTCTCTATCTATAGTATACATCGCAACCGACGCGCAAAAAAACATTAACAATTTCCAATTCTACCTTCTGACTGTACAAATGTACAAATGAATGAAACTTAATTGGTTTGTTGTTGGTTTGTGGACTTGTGGTAGTATGCAGTGAAACACAGCTAGTTCTTATCATCTTGATAAGATGCATCATCTTGGCCTAGCAACATTTGCATTTCATATTTGGAGACAACATCAAATATCTCACTCCGCGCCCTGTTCAATAGCACTGGCGACATTTCTTTCAACATCGGCGCGATGCCAGTCAAGAATGCGTCGACGTGATGAAAATGTTTACAATTGCAATTGCAAAAATGGTTGCAATCAGTGTAAATTGATGATTTTGGCGTATCTTCATCTACAGTTGTGTCAGTTGTTATCGGGTTGTCGAACGTAGATGTCGCTGGCGTCAACTTAACAAAATACTCTTTATTTAACGATGAATTCTCTTCATCTTCAATAGTTTCCACTTTCAAAACCACATCCGCGTCGTTCTGACTTTGACTTTGTGACTGTTTTCTTTTTTTGTTAGTTGCATTTGCATCCTTGGCGTGATATTTCTTTCTATTTCGCTGGCGTAGATTTTCTGTACTAGTGCCTGATGTGGGTTTTCTTGCTCTCGTTAGTCGTAAATGTTGGTCCAGGAACGTCAATTGTTCAGCGAATCTATAGTTTTGGAGACTGCCGTCTTTGTTGAAGACTCGTTTCGATTTTCTGTAAATGTCTCTAAGGTTGCACCATCGCGCTTTGCAGCTTGTGACTATAATCAAACAAATTTAGCTTTCGTTTTTATTTTGTTCGTTTTAGATAGCTTACCAGTGGAGTTCATTTCTTTTGCAATGTTTTCCCAAACTTGCACTCTATGTGTGGGAACGTTGTAATTCGAATTTTCCGCATCGTACAAAGCAGGTTGACAACGAATTAGGTCGATTAGTTTTTCAACGTCCATTTTGATGCACATTTAGAGTTACTTTGATAATGTACCTACTTTAAACTGTTGAGATTTCACTCAATGTTTATCAATGTCACTCCACTTCGTTTGCTTTCTCGCTCCAGCTAAATTTATTTAATGATACAGAGGAATATATATATTAGCTTGGGCTAAATAGAATGAAGCACGAAAACAATGAGAAACAACAAATGGATTTTTATTTTGCAACAGAAATCAGAATACATTCGTGTGCTGAAGTTGCACTGCAAAGCACATTCAAGACGAAAAATGCGTCCGCTTAATAAAAATTTTGATCCCAAATTTTTGTTAGTCTTGTTCATTGTATTGACGGCGATTTTCTTCGCTTTTACCACTTGGCATCAGGCTGGACTCGGTGGACTCACGAAAATGTTGCAAAAAGAACGACAAGTTACACGTCTTCAGAACATGAACAAGTCTGAACAAGTACTACAAGAACATTTGGAAAATAGTACACAAGTCGAGCAGAAGATTGACGAAATCGATCCTAGCTTTGAAATTGATTCTTCGACCGTGAATTTTATCGAGCCCCAAATATTATTTAGCTTTAGCAGCAAAAGTAATGACGATGAAATCTATCGGGAGGAAGCCAAACCAAAATTGAACAAACCGGACGATTCGGGTAATATACTTAACTTAAGTGCTCCTCTTGCATTTTATTAATAATTATTGTCACGAAAGTCTTAATTACAGCTTCATCAGCCAACGAAGATGTTCAAATTGGCAAAAAGACGAAGGAAGAATCATCATTGCTAACCAAACAAGAAGAATCATCGTCAATTCAAGATACATATTCTGTGAAACAATCTAAGAATGGTGTCGTGTAATATTCTAGGCGCTGTGCAAGCCATCTGTCGGCAAAAATCCGCAAACATTGTCACTGTCAAACTCAAACAGGGTTTATATTGGTCTGGTTATGGATAGTTTGTGTTGCTCATCATCACCTAAAAAAAAAGATTAAAATATCATTCAGATCGTCATGAGCACTTGACGTGTTTATTTTTACTTTATACACAAGTTGTGGACATTTTTGCCGCTTCGAGGCCCTGTTCTTCGAAGCTTGCTCGGCGCGAAATTCAAATGTGCATCAATCGTTTTTGCTCGCACTGTATTATTTAATTTCGAATAACACAGTGCGAGCAAAAACGATTGATGCACATTTGAATTTCGCGTGTATAACTACAGCATTAGTTTCTTTAAAGTTTAGAAACTAATCCGGTATATAAATTTGCTGATTTATATCAAACTAGTCTCTTTTAAGATACTGCAGTAGGTTGAAAGAAAGTAAAACCTGAAATTTGAACAGTTGCAACTTTATTGCTCTAGCATTATTTTATGCATCATTGAATTAACATAAGACTAGCAACCATGGTTGCTCATGGTCTTGTTACACAAATTCTCTACTACCTCAATCGCGGAACAAAGTGATTGCAAATTTGAATGCACAAATTAGAAAAATATAACAGGATGATGTAAAATGATAAAAATATCAAAGTAACACATACAACAACTTGAAATAGAAATATATCTACTTGTGGTGTAACATAGAACAGTAAAAGTGAACACTAGTTGTCTTACTTCGCAATATCTTGGTGGCAGTGTTGATTTGCTGGATCAACTCTGCTAACTAATAAATAACACACTGCAGCATCAACATCACCCAATTTTAATGTTAAATGATAGTTTATCCCTTTATATACAATGTTCGGCTAAGTGTTGTGGTTCCTAACGGCGCACCCGGAGCGCTCGCTGCTAGCGCGCCCGTCCTCGTTAATCGCATTTCTTCGGCAGCTTGGAGGCGGTGAAGAGCGTGGCGTTTAGATCTCGCTCGCAGTTCGAGTAGGCCATGCCGACGCCGAAGCCGCCGGAGAGCAGGATCGGCCAGCGCCTTCGCTTGAAGAACAAGAAGGAGAATACTGTGCCCATCACGATTCCACCGCCTAAAAACCGAAATTAAGGTTATAGGTTAATCATATGACATAATCAGTAAAAATCGCATTGGCGATGATTAGGTAATGATGCGGAATGTGGGGCGCGCATGCTGGGGGGTTGCAATGTCCACTCACCAAACTTAAGCACGCCGTCCGTGAGGCATCTGTCCCATTTTCTGCCGATTTCGTCCTCGACGTACACCGGGGCTGCCATTTTCAGTTCGCGCACGTACAGCGAGCGCAGGCACTTGCACTATCGACGCAAGCGGTGGGGACGAAAGATGCGCCCGCTTTGTGTGCGTAAAAACTTCGCACGGCCACGAACGAAGAAATGTACAAAATGTACATGCACACGTCACGCACTATGTCGTGTGGCGTGGTGTGGTGGCTCCACTTTGAGGGGATGAAATGGTTTTTAATATTTTTTTAAATTGTGTTTTGGAAACGTTTAGAATAATTTCAGGTGGGTTGTCATTGTGTTGTCTTTGACGGCCGAGTTATGTTTGACTGTGACACGTCAAGTTCTTTTCATTCAAATTTCCAAACTTCGAAACTTGTCACATCTATATCATATAGTACACTACTTCTACTAAATATCTAATTTCTAGTTCTCATGTAATAGCTATGATTGCTAGAAACATTGCAAATCACTAGTTATTTAAATTTTACGAATATTTTGATATTTTAAAATTTAAGTTAGGCCGCCAAGTATTCATAGTCCTGGTAAACGCATTTTGTTTTCGAGACTTTTGGTCGATTTTTATTTACCAAAGAATGATGGAAGCAAGGTATTCATAAATATAGAGATCTCATTTTATTGCAACCGTTCGTTTCACTCTTCAACCACACCAGAAAATGTAAAGAAATGCAATGAAAATAGAATACACATGAATATTCATTCACTCCTTCTACTAAAATATCAACATGGTTCTCAAGTCGCAGTCAAGCTAGCAAGAAAACATATTGGCAAAAAATAAATTTTACGAAAATTAAGTAATTTTAACTTAGGCAGCCAAGTATTCATAATCCTGGTAAACAAATGTTGTTTTATTAGACACTTTTTGATCCATATTTTGTGCCAATTCACCAGAGAATGAAAGAAACGAGGTATTTATGAATATAGTTCTCACTTTATTGCACCCGTTCGTTCACTCTTCAAACTCACCAGAAAATGTAATGAAATGCAATGAAAATGGAATAAATTTGAAAAAGAGAAGTTTCGAAAAGTGCCGTTTTACAAACAGCTCTCAAACGACAAATGACATATTTTACTACATAAATTACAGTATTCGTTCACGAAAGACACCACACTCCCAAAATTACTCAAAAATAGCATTGCTTCACAGTTTTGCTAAAATCCAATGGATTATCATAGTAATTTGTTTAATTTATCATCGTACGAGTACAAAAATGACTATCATCAAATTGAATGAAAATAGTCAGCCTTTCATTCATGTAGTATAAAAAATATTGATTACTGCAATGATCTAGTCTTGTTGGTAGCTGAGTTGGCCAATTTTCTTTAAGTTGAATGTTGACATATTTAAGTGTGTATGCGAAACAGTAGTAATCAATATTTTCCCTGTTGGTCCTCCCCGATTACGTCCATGCGTAACAGCAAGAGAAGTTTATGTTATATTTTATATATAAATAATTAACAAAAATTATTTGCGTTAACTTAGAAGAGTAGCGCGCCCATGCTGCCCATCTCGCTCTGCTCCTTGACGAAAATCTCGAAGTACTGGTAGATGATCGTCACGGCGAGCAGGATACCCGTGCCGGAGCCGATTGCGCCCATGAAGTCGGCCATGACGGAGAGCGCGCCGATGCACAGCCCACCGAAGGCGGCCGCCGTCGGGATGTAGCGATTGAGCTCGTGGATCATCGAGTTGTCGCGATGGCCGCGCATCACCATCTGCTGCTCCTTGAGCTGCTTGGCGACGTCCTTCGCCGACGAGCCGGACACCTCGATCCACGTCTTGGAGAAGAACGCGCAGGAGCCGAGCATGAAAACGATGTAGAGGAACGCATGCACCGGATCCTCGAGGATGTGGCCGACGCTCTCCGGCGGCGAGAGGTAGTAGCACAGACCGCCGATGGGGTAGGAGCGCGCCGGACCGCCGCCGCCCACGTCCGCCCACACGCCGAGCATGTTAATGATGAAATTGCCGTGGAACTTCACGGCAAGCATCTGCGAGATGACGTAGAGATTGGAGACGAGCGCCGACTGCAGGATAATGGGGATGTTAGAGGTGTAGAAGAGCTTGATCGGATAGCTGGAGTACTGGCCGCGATAGCGCGCGCTCTTGATCGGCAGGTCGACGCGGAAGCCTTGGAAGTAGATGACTATGGCGAAGACCAAGATGGTAGCGAGGAGGTTCATCAAATTGGGGAGGTTCTGGCGGTAGAAGGCCTCGCGCAGCGCGCGCACCTTGTCCTGGCGTGTGGCGATGAGGTGGAACAGGGCGATTACGGCGCCCTCGAACTCGGTGCCGCGGCCGGTGTTCACCGTCGCCGGCGAGAACGCCTTCCAGATGATGGTCTCGCAGATATTCGTCGCGATGAAGAGAGAGATGCCAGAGCCCAAGCCGTAGCCCTTTTGCAGCAGCTCATCGAGCAGCAGGACGATCAAGCCGGCGACGAACAGCTGGATAATGATCAGCAGGCAGACGCCGGCGCCGATTTCAGCTGGATCGCCGTACATGCCAGTCATTACGTACACGATGGCTTGCCCAACTGTGATTACCATGCCGAACACTATCAGATAAGAATATAAACGTCAGTTAATGACCTAGAAGTCTACTAGAATTCTCTTATCCTCAAAATATAATTGCTTACATTTCTGTGCACCGTTGAAAAGCGCTCTGTCCTTGGGTGTATCACCGACTTCGATGATTTTCGCACCGGCCAAGAGCTGCATGATCAGACCAGATGTGACAATGGGCGAGATGCCCAACTCCATTAGCGTGCCTCTGTTTGACGCCAAGATCACACGAATCCAATAGAAGGGATCCGCGGAGTCTGAGCTCATGATGCCGAACAAAGGGATCTAAACACAAAATTAAAATCAACCAAGGTCCACTGAAAGAAAGCTCCAGTATAGTACTTACTTGACAACAAACAAGGAAAATAAATAATGTGATCGCCGTCCATAATACTTTCTCTCTGAATTGAATCTGAAATTATAAAAGTTATCATATTGAGTAATCAAACAAACATCTGTTAACTGTTATGAAACCCTGAATGTGCTGACTAAAAATTGACTTAAAAACTAGATTTCATAACGAATATCAATGAAAAACTTTTCGCCCAATAATTTTCACTTACCTTTCGTTCGGGTTTGGCGATCTCTGGCAGTATACTGCAGAATGGCTTAATAACTTCCAAGAATTTAACTGAAAATCAAGCAGAAACGATAAATAACGGGACAAGAAGTGAGAGATGAAAAAATGCACTGATTAAATGAAGCACGTTGGCCACCAGATTGTGTATTTCTGTGTACGTAGGCAAAAGTAAGCAATGCGTAAAAATACCAACGGCCGCCCTTCGCTTTGCCAGGTTGCGCACGAGGAAAGCCGAAGAAATGCCAAAAACTTATTCGGGAAGAATAGGATACTTACTACCCATTTTGATGGGATTTGTTCGTCTGCTGGGCTATCGACGTCGTTGGCGTTGCTTGGTGCACTAGTTCCACGTTTCACGACGCTCTTTCGCACTGAACGGATTTGTATTTGTACGCACGCCGCCCGGTGTGCGCTCAACGCGGTGTCGTCGAATGAAGTGGCAGCCGCCGTGCGCTCAGCAAACGGTACTTTCGCGTTGTTGGCCGCGCGCGACTGACACGATGCGTACACGTAGGCATCGTGCCTACGTCACGTGACCGGTGATGTTGGCTGCCCGCTGACAACACCACACAGCACCAAAAATTGGCCGACGAGCGACATCTACATGACAATGTATGTCAACTGTGAAATAAAGCAAACAAATATGAAAATTTCAATGAAGGTAACTACAATTATAGTACATGGAACGTTAACACTAGATGTCACAACATTGTCAAGAATTTATTTAAAATGTTTGTGCTTCGGTGCTCGCCAAATATGGGCTCGCAACCAGCTGACATATGAGTTGTAAAGGTTGTAAACATAATTCCAAAGCGCGCCAGAGCTTGGCAGGGAAGCAAGAATTTACGAAGACGGCTGAAAATGTTTCATTGCACCCTTAACAATACTTTTAAGATGATTTATAATAACTCATAACACCTAAGATTCCAATTTTCAAAAAACACTTAATTTTCTATTTTTAGATTGATTTCTACAACGTTATTTAAAAATCCTGCTCTGACAACTTATGTAGCAGTTAAAAATAGACCAAATTAATTTTTTTGAGAATTATAAGCCTTGTAGATAATGAGAAATCTTGTATTAGGAAAAGTCCCTTAAATGCAGGCCACCCAAATGACGTTGAGAAGCGCGTTAATTTATTAATTTTTAATTTTCAACCTGACAACAACACTAAATTCTATTCTATTGTACCAAAAACATATTTTATGTTGTAATGTTGCATGGAGTACGAGTAGGTTATTCTCTGTCCCAAAAATTGCCGACGAAAACTCATAAAAACCCAACGATTGGCAATGTGCGTAAATTTCGTTATTTTCCTTATCATCACGTTTAATAGCCGATGCTGTGATGTTGGTGTATCGTCGCCTCTGACCCGATCATGATTTTTACCGCGTTTGGAACATATTCACATATTCACATATTTTACGTCCCCGATTGGAGTTGCTCGCCAAATGATAACTTTAATTACCATTCCAATAAATTTTAACATAAATAATGCGAGATGAAGGAACGTCGTCCACTTTGGCCGAGCTCGTGCTCGCTGTTGCTTCAAAAGACACTTTCTTTTCCACATTGGCAACGAGTTGAAATTGCATTTGAACGAAATGTACAAGCTCGTCGTGCGTGCCAGGTACGCGGTGCCGAAGCTGCGAAATCTGCGTTGTTTTAGTGCGACACGACCGGATGAGCCCCTCTTCCCGCAAAAGGAAGATTTCCCCAACCGACACATCGGCCCGAGGGACAGGGACATTGTCACCATGTTGGATACGCTCGGGTTCAAAGTAAGGAACAAAAAACTCCAAAAAGCACTAAATTTTACAACCGTCCTACATTGCAATACAAAGTTGCAGAAATTACATTTTATGGTTTCAACGCTGATACCCGGAAACT
The DNA here is from genome assembly GCA_030264215.1 of Geostiba sp. GC000077. Lineage (NCBI taxonomy): Eukaryota > Metazoa > Arthropoda > Insecta > Coleoptera > Staphylinidae > Geostiba > Geostiba sp. GC000077. The sequence goes on along the minus strand of JARJDQ010001302.1, from coordinate 20,363 downwards.
CAGCATATTCCGGCGGTAATTAAATTAAAACTTCATTTGTGTTTTTCAACTATTATTATTTTGAATAAACTTAAAGCTTTTGTAAATATACGAATTTATGATAAACGCGAAGGAAGCTGTTTACGACATTTATAATTTATTTACTTCATGAGGGGAGACTGAACCGACAAAGGAAATAACGAAGAACAAAGTATTCGCAAGGGAAAAAATAAAAAACGCAGTCAGTGGAAAGTAAATGGTAATTAATTATGGGCGAAACGGGAAAGTCGAGTGCTTTTGATAAGGCCGTGGTTTTTTAAGACGCGTTTAGTTTCCGTACTGAAACAATATTATCTCTTGGTCTTTCGCAGAGTCTGGACGAGTTGACGGAAAATGCCGTTCCGAAACGCATCGCAATAAGCAAACCCTTGGAAATAGAAGAATCAACAAGTAAGTACCGTTTTATTCTCAATTTCAACATGATCAACATCAAACTCTCCAAATGGCTTTTAATCGAGATTACTTCATATGCAATGATTTGGTAACAACTAGTAAACACTTTTATGACTTATTTGCTTGTCGTTTTCGGATAATTTAAATCAGGAGTGATAGTTATCGGCAAGGTCGCGACCTGTAATGACGACGGTCTCCAGGGGGTCTTACTATATCAGTGCATGTGCAAACAAACGCACATCACCACAATTGCAACAACCAACAAGGTTTACAAGTTTTAAGTGTATATTTGGTTGCATATGTTTAAGGCGAGTACGATCTCATCAAACGCATTGAGAAAATCGCCGAACGCAATGAAATCTGGCGTTCGTACATCGGCATGGGTTACCATAACTGTTGCGTGCCCCACACCATCATGCGCAATATCTTTGAGAATCCTGGCTGGACAACACAATACACTCCATATCAACCGGAAGTCGCTCAGGGGCGTTTGGAAGGACTGCTCAACTATCAAACCATGGTAGCTGAACTCACCGGATTGGAGGTGGCCAACGCATCCCTTCTAGATGAAGGCACAGCTGCTGCCGAAGCATTGTCCTTGTGCTTCCGTCAAAATAAGCGACGCAAGATGTTGCTGTCACATAAGTTGCATCCGCAGACCGTCTCAGTGGTCGAGACCAGGTTAAACTCGCTCGGACTGACCTTCGAGATCGTCGACGTGATGGAAGCGGACTTTTCCAATCACGATGTCGCTGGTGTTCTCTTTCAGTATCCGGACACCGAGGGGAATGTGCTGGATTTCAGTCAGGTGGCGGAGAATGCGCATGCGAATGGCACACTGGTGTGCTGTGCGACAGACCTGCTCAGTTTGTGTCTCCTGCGACCACCGTCCGAGTTCGGGGCTGATATCGCTGTGGGCACCTCGCAGAGATTCGGCGTGCCGCTTGGGTATGGTGGACCGCATGCTGGATTCTTCGCATGCCACCAGTCCCTTGTGAGATTGATGCCGGGCAGGATGATTGGTGTGACTCGCGACGCAGCTGGCAGAGACGCCTATCGCCTAGCGCTGCAAACCAGAGAGCAACATATTCGCCGTGACAAGGCAACCAGTAACATTTGCACGGCTCAGGCACTCCTCGCCAATATGTCAGCCATGTTTGCCGTGTACCATGGGCCACAGGGATTGAAGGATATCGCTAACAAAGTGCACAATTTGACGCTAGTCCTGAAGTACGGCCTTGAACAGGAGGGCAACCAACTTACCAATGAGATGTCTTTCGATACGTTGAAGCTTACGCCATCTATTGGCGTGGAGGAGGTGAGACAGCGCGCCAATGAGAAGAAGATCAACTTGAGGTACTACGAGGATGAAGAGTCTGTTGGAGTTGCCCTGGATGAAACCACCACCTTGAAAGACGTCAATGATTTGTTCTATATCTTTGGAGCTTCGCAGAAAGCAGAGCTGATTGCCACACAGCCAGAAGCAGTGAGGAATGCTTCCATTTTCAAGTCAGAGTTCCGACGTACCAGCTCCTACTTGACCCATCCTGTATTCAATTCACATCACTCTGAGTCTCGCCTCGTGAGATACATGAAGGTCCTCGAGAACAAGGACATCTCCCTCGTGCATTCCATGATCCCCTTGGGATCATGTACTATGAAGCTGAATTCTACCACAGAGATGATGCCGTGTAGCTTTAAGCACTTCACAGAGATTCATCCATTTGTGCCTGTTGACCAAGCACAGGGTTATGCTCAGATGTTCGATGAGCTGGAGAAGGACCTATGTGCGATTACCGGATACGACAAGATCAGCTTCCAGCCGAATAGTGGAGCTCAAGGTGAATACGCCGGTTTAAGAGCTATTCAGTGCTATCATGAAGCGAAAGGGGACAAGCACCGCGATGTCTGCTTGATTCCCCTGAGCGCGCATGGCACCAATCCTGCCAGTGCCCAAATGGCTGGCATGAGGGTAGAACCGGTTAGAGTTCGATCCGATGGCTCCATTGACATGGACGATTTGAAAACCAAGGCGGAAAAGTTCAAGAACCGCCTGTCCTGCTTAATGATCACGTATCCATCAACCAATGGCGTGTTTGAAGAGACCGTTGCAGATGTCTGCGAGATCATTCACAAGAATGGTGGGCAGGTCTACCTCGACGGTGCGAACATGAACGCTCAGGTTGGTCTCTGCCGTCCTGGCGATTACGGATCAGACGTCTCCCATCTCAACCTCCACAAAACCTTCTGTATTCCCCATGGCGGGGGCGGTCCAGGAATGGGCCCCATTGGAGTCAAGTCACACCTAGCTCCCTTCCTCCCAGGTCATCCGGTGGTGAACCCGCTGGGAGTTAACTCCACCTCCTATGGAGTAGTCTCAGCCGCTCCCTTTGGCTCCTCTGCAATCCTCCCGATCTCCTGGGCTTACATCAAGATGATGGGCGGCAAGGGCCTCCGCAAGGCCACGCAGGTAGCCATCCTAAACGCGAACTACATGTCCAAGCGCCTGGAGAAACACTACCCCACTCTATTCAAATCCCCCCAGTCCAAACTAGTCGCTCACGAGTTTATCATCGACATTCGGCAGTTTAAGAAAACAGCCAACATCGAAGCGGTTGACATCGCTAAGAGACTGATGGATTATGGCTTCCATGCGCCAACAATGTCCTTCCCAGTTGCCGGCACCCTCATGATCGAACCCACCGAATCTGAAGACAAACAGGAGTTGGATAAGTTCTGCGATGCTTTGGTCTCAATCCGACACGAAATTCGAGAGATTGAGGACGGTAGAATGGACATCAGGGTTAATCCCCTCAAGATGTCGCCGCACTCCCAGGAGCAGGTTGTTAGCAGTAGTTGGGAACGACCGTACACTAGGGAACAAGCCGCTTTCCCAGCTGACTTTGTTACGCCTGACAGTAAAATCTGGCCGACTGTATCTAGAATCGATGATATCTATGGAGACAAACATCTGGTTTGTACTTGTCCACCTATTCTTCCTGAATATGTGGTATGAAAATTATCAACTTACCCAACTTACACAAGGGCAAGGTTTTTAAAATAATTGTTAAATCATGTTAAAGCTACAAATATGCTTTAAGTATTAAATACAAAATACAAGTTATTGCCATAAAAGGAAATGGCTGATTTCTTTAAGAATTGGTTTATTTTGATTTCTCTTCTGTCATTGGTATACCTAATGCTCAACAAGTATCATATTTTCATAGGTCAATTATTAGAATATATTTTGTCAATATTTTTGAATTTATTATTATTCATAGTATTATTATTTAATATTAATGCATTGGTTTTGTTTCTGCTTTTGCTTTTTTGCTTTTCTTTTTCTCAATTTTTCTCAGGTTTGTTATTCGAAAGGACGTGGCACATTCAACTTTTTACTTGCTTCCCTTTTTTGCTTTAGTTTTTTAGGTTAGTTCGCACTTTGCAGTAACGCCTCGTAAAATCACAGTTTCGTCAATGTAGTATGTACACAATTAACGCTATCATTAAATCCATATTATGCTAGGCATTAATTACATAGTGTTAGTTTAAAAGTAGTGCAAGAGTGAGGTTATGTCTTTTTGTCTTGGGGTTTCAGTAGAATGTTTACAGTACATAGCAAAACACTGGAAACTTGAGTATCAAGCAGTCTTTTGTTCAAAACGTAACTCGAAAATTTGGCGACCATCATTTCTTATACAGGCCCAATCGAAAGGGTACTTCTTTGCTTTGTCGCGAGCTAATGCTCACCGGAAATGGATTGTAGATCCGGTGCGGTGACTTTAAGCTTGGACTATCGATGAGTACATCGACGTCCATGGTGTTCTTCGCTGTAGAGTACGCCGTTGCAATGTCCCCCTGTTGATCCACCTCTGTGGTCATAATGTAGCTTTGCGACGAGGACGCCATCTTGGGTGGCAGGCAAATCTGGCCAACCGTCGTGAAATCCTGAAACGAATGCGACGCCTTCGGCACATCGCCATCTTCAATATTGCATGTTCCCAAAACGCCATCGGCATCTTGAACATCGCCGCCATGTTGTGCTCGATCCGGCAAATCCAAACTGTAGTTGCCTTTAGTGCTCAGCCCCTCCGAATGCAACTTGGATAGCTTCGGACTTCGCAATATCAAATTGTTAAATTTCTCGTCCAAGTTTCGCGAATATTCCAGAATGGAATTGTACTTGGAGTTTTTATCGATTTCGATGAGATGATCCTCGGTGTCATCCGCTTCGCGCGTTTTTTCATCGGCCTTTGCCTCTGTGTCGTGTTCGCTGGCAGTCAGCTCCGTCAATGGCGAGCCCAATTTGTGGCGGTACTTTTCGAGATTGTAATCCACTTCGACGCTGTTTGCATCAGCCGGCGCCGCCGGTCGATAGGGGGCGCTAACGAAATTTGTTGACTTTGTCTCGATGCCGCCAATTCCCATTTCCAATTTGCCATCGCATTCACGTACACGTTCGCTTTCATCTGGCGTTGGGATGTGCTCATTCGATTTGTCGCTTTCGTCCGCCTGCTGCTTCGCGATGAAATTGTATTTGCTTATCAGTCGGTTCAGGTAAGTGGCGTTGTCCTCCTCAACCTCCACAGCCTTTACCTCATCGGTACTTTCCACCACAGCATGGTCGCTTTTCAATGTGGTGCCTGGTTCAATATTTGGCGAATTCTCCTCTTGGGGCGTAGCGGTAGCATAGCTCAAAAATGAGGTTAAATCATCATTGGGATTGGGAACATAATCTATACTCAAATCAGGCGACTCTATAGTCTTGGAAGGTGATGGTATTGATTTCCTCGGCGTATCAATGTTTAATGAGGAATTTTTGGTATTCTCTGTTTCCATTAGTTCGTTAACCTCAAAGTCCTTGACATCTTCGATATCAATCAGTTCCGGTGTTTTACTCTTATACTTTAACAGAAATTCGGAGAAGTCACCATATGGCCGAAAGACATTCAGCTTTTCAGGTGTCTTCATATCAATGTCAATTAGTTCCTGCTCGTCCATTGAATCTACACAGCTTTGGAGGTTATGTAGCCTTAGTTCGTTTAAACTGCCTGGATTCTCATTGGTCGGCGTTGGAGTACATGGCGTGTCATCCAACAAAACATTGCTTGTATTGATAGTCTGATAGTCTGGGGTTTCAAGTTCCACATCTTCATCGGGAGGTGGCGAAGGCGTTAGGCGACTTTGACACTGCAATATCCTATGAAGGATCAGCGAATTTTCCTGGATGATCTCCAACGCACGCACACTATTCTTTCGTGCGTATTTGATCCGATCATTCTCCGATGTGTCATCGAGACTTTCCTCGCTCGAAAAAGGCTTTTCCTTGATGTCCTTGAGACACTTGACTCTCTCCTCGAGGAATTTCTCGAAATCGAAACCATCCTCCGACGGTAAACTATCCGAGCGTTGCAATTGCAAATTTTCACTCAGCGTTAGAAAGTAATCGTCAGTCGGGCCACCTGTCGTCGGAAAGATGTCGCTTGATGTCTCCAACGTATCAAGCGTGTCAAATGCATCCGAAATCTGAGCTTCCTGAAGATTATCGTCATTTGAAATGTGAAGGAATTCGTCGATATTGAAACACGTTGCAATGGGCGTTTGAATGGGCGGTTCAACAAAGTCCAACAAATCAGGAATCACGTTTGGGGGCGGAGCACTGGCACTTGTTGCACACACATTAACATCGGTTAGGTCAAGATCAAGTTCAACATGAATATCACTAGTGTTTACATTATCACCGATATCACTGCACGCATTTCGATTGAGATTGATGAGGTTAGTTACATCCGGTGGTGTTTGCGGGGTTTGTGAGGTTTGGGTGGGCGGGGTTTTTACAGGGGGCGTGGCGGTGGTGGTAATAGTTGTTGTAGGTATAGGTGTAGCGGTATCTACAGGTAGATTGTCATCGGGCAATTGACACTTTTCATCCTCAGAGTTGCAGTCGTCCGGTTCGTCGCAGAGCTCCGTATCGGAGGAGGAAGACGACGAGGAGGAGGAGGAGCGCCTGCGGGCGTCCTCATCCTTCCAATGCAGAGTCTTGGGCGGAGCTTGTGGCGACGGTGAAGGCGGTTTCGCAGGTTTCTGCTGGCGCTGCACATGCCTGGGCGGGGGCACAGCACCCTTCGGTGGGCCGGGGCGTGCGCCTCTCTTCGCCGGCACCAGCGCACTCTTGCCCAATAGCAGATGGTTCATGGCGACGGGGGCGGGGCGCGCCGTCTGTCGGGCGACTGCCGTATTAAAAATGACGTGAGCTTGGCGCTGGCGCTGCTTCAGCTTCGTATACTGCTTCTTGAGGACGCCGATGTCGAGCACCAGCTTGTCTTTGTGGTACATCTTATTGCGTCGCGCGCCATCTGGTGGCGCCTCTCTCCCGCTGGTTGGCGCCGCTCCCCAGGGATTGATATTGTACAGGTAGTGCTCGCGCAGCGCGCTGAGCTCCGTCAGGGGGCCAATGGCCACGATGCCCTTCACCAAAGTGTTCGCGTCGATGAGGTCGAACTCCAATATCTCCCGCATCAGCATCCCCATGACGCAGTAGAACTCGTCGGCAGTCTTTGCGGTCATTATCCTGTCGGCCAACACCTGCCATATGGCCAGCGATGTGCGGAGTAAGATCTCGTTGCCTTCCAAAAGGATGAGGTCCCAAACTCGCAGCACCGCTGGTTGCGGCAGACAATTGCAGAATAACGTCAAAAACCTGCAAGCAAACAAACACTGTAAAACACAACACATCAATACGCCATCTAATGCCTTGAAGCTTAAGTTTTGACATTGGCAACTTGAAAAGAGTGAGAAATGATTAGAAATTCATAAAGCGTTCCACTGTGTGGCACCTGTCAGCTTAAAATTCATTTCGGGAGCGAGGTCACAGCAAGCCGTTGCTGCGGGTGAGAAATTGTGCAGCTTAAGGAAATCACTTCACTATTCACTTCCACCCGAGTACCAGACGCGTGAAAGGGACTGAATCCGCCAAAATTACATATTTTCATTCGCGCACGGCTCACGTTTCTCCGTTTCGTTGAGTCGTAACTGGTAACATGATACAAATGAAGAAATGTTGACATGCGTGAAGTACTGAAGTTCCGAGTTCACCAATATTAGTTGAGTCCGCGGGCGCTTTGAATCACACGTCCAAGTTCATAGTTTACAATTTCCAAGGCATTTTCCACCGTCCCGAAGCCGAACCCGAAGACGCAAGGAAACGCAAGAAGGAAGAACAGTTCGCAAAATTAAATTCTGAGCACTGAACTCAAACCGTCTCAAACTACCAACCTGCACAACACAACACTCGTAACCGTTGCGTCGCATGCACAAATATTGATCACTCATTGAGCTTGCACGTAACTTGTGTTGCATACATTATACCCAAATAAATAGGTAGTATTACCAACCTACAAATTCACCGGCAGATTTTTCTTTCATAATTCACAAAGGCTTAGAGTAAAGCAGCATTTACATACATTTCATATCACTCGAATTGCACTCCTCGCTCTGATGAAAAGCAAATACGCAGGATCGCAGGAAAGAAAATGTCAATGCCTCTCGCACCGCCATCGCCATCGCCAATATTATTCCGCACTTCGGCTGCCGTGCCGCGAGCGTCCGCGGATTATGCGCGAGGATTCTATTCCCTCGCGGCGTCGAGCTTACATTACATTTTCGTCGCCGCGCACAAAACAAACATTCGAAATGTTAAAATGTTCAATGTGCAATTTATGTGTTGGCTGTGTCCATGTCGAATTGGATTTCACTTGAATGTCATTTCCATTTTATATCTACCCACATCCAATTCCATATTGCAAGGCTTCTTACAAAGCGCGTAAGTAAAAAAATTCAATTCTGTTTTTCTTCAATTTCAAATTACGCATTATCATTCATTTCAATACGAATTTTGTTGTCGCTTGGAACTGCAAACACATTGTATGTTGTATGCGCATATGTTGTTCATATTCAGGTGAATACAATTATACAGTCGTTTGATGTCATCACGGGGATTTTGTCACGCACTGATCGTACAGGTACACTAATTGGACTACAAAGTACTTGTCACTTGTAGCTTAGGAGCCCTAGGGCGTTAAAATAATTTTGGCTTTGTTGATCATATTCGTCATATATATTAGTCATATTCTCATAATTATTTCCCACGAATATTTCAATTAAATGTACTCATCAACTCAGTATTCTTTTTAGCAAAAACAATTACACTTTGCATAAGATAACACTGATTTTAATTAATATACTAAATTTTATCGAGATTATAAAGGTAGTTCAGGGAAATTAAGCAATCCCGTTGCGTAAGCTCAAGCCGTAGATTGTAGATATTTGATTAAGAAAATTAATTAAAGTTGAGATTGCTTTGAAATTTCATTAAAAAGGATTTAGTTATGTAGCTAGTGTACCTTTAACGTTCAAAGGGACGTTGCGCCCTCTCGTGAGTAGCTTTTACTTTTAACTTTTCTATGTACCAAGAAAGTGCATTTCTTGGGGTGGTAGTTCTTACCATTGCATAGTGAAGACATTGGTAAGCGGCGGTTCGTAACTGGTGGTGCCCTCTTTCGACGCCACCTGCAGCGTGTCCAGATGCTTGGAGAGCTTAGGCAACTTGGTGCGCAGCAGCTCGCGGAAGACGGCCATGTCGACGGAGAGGCCGCGCAGACTGTCGGCAAAGTAGGAATCCGGCAGCACGCCCTCGATGAGGTAAATCATCAACTTCAGCGCGTCACTCTCGGACTTCTCGGTGACTTGCAGAATTAACGCTGCTAGCATATTGAAGCCTTGACAATAACCTGTACGAAAAGAGAGTTTGAGAAATACGTGTATGTTTGAAAAAATTAATTTTATTAACTTTATTGGGCGCTTAATTTTTAGTGGCCCGGTTGGGGGCTGTAAACGCATATTTTCCGCCCTTGGTACATAATATATTTTTTTGATTTTTGAGTTTAAAAAAATATATTTTTTGTCCTAGATTTTTTAGTCTTTAAAAACGTATTTTTCACCATAATATTAACTTCATAGCGGGCTGCTAAACGTTCAGTGGCCCTGCTTCGGGCCGTATATACAAAGTTGCCGCCCTTTCTACATAATTCAGCACTATTTTGATTTTTGCGAGTTTTAAAATATTTTTCGGCTTCATAGCGGCCCGCTAAACTGTTAGTCGCCCGGCTTCGGGCCGTAAACGTAAACTTTCCGCCCTTGGTACAAAATACACTATATTAACTTTTGAGCTTTTTGCTCTGTTGTACTTACCAACGTTCTTATTCCACCTCGCATAGGCGAGCAGGACGCGCTTGAGCAGCGCCTGATTCTCCTTGCCGTCCTTGCCGCAGAAGAGGCTGCAGCCGGTGCGGTGCAGGTCCTTGACGATCTGGACGCCCAGCTCGGCGTCGGCCGGATGCGACCACTCGCTGAAGCAGTCGCGCTCCGCCGCCGGCCAGTCCACACGCTTCGCATGCAGATGCTTGTCGGCGAGCGAGAGCCACAGCTGGCGGCGGAACTCCGGCGGTATGCCCTCCGGCAGCTGCGACACCATCTTCATCGCCGAGTGCCACTGCGAGAAGCCGGAGTCGCCGGGCAGCGGCTGCAGCGAGAAGCGCATTTCCGGCGAAAACTCCGGCACGCCTGCAAGCAAACAAAATTGCATTAGCATATACAGGGTGATCCACATTTACATAAATTAAAATTATATGATGGAAGCGCAGTTAAATTTTACATCCTTATTTGCATCCTTATCTCGGTAGTGAAAAACCTTGCTTCTAACATTTTGGATCACTCTGTACACAATCAAGTGGATGTGTTGCTATGTTCACAAGTTCACGAAATAAGTAAATTATAAAGTAATTCTTTAAATACTGAATTATATCTTCGGTGCCTTGTGGATCACCCGGTACCGTAAGCTACTCTCAGTTAGATGGCGTTAGGTGCCAATGGGGGCACCTAATTCGATTTGAACCGAAATGGAACACATGTGAGGATGTGACATTAATAATTTACGGATTTCTAAAGCTGTTGCGTCATTGGCTCAGCTCAAGGTCAATATTCATTCAATATTAACATTCACCCTTCTGAACATACCATATGTTCACAGTGCTTAAATTATACCCTATCGATTGTGTTGCAACCAAAATCAATAAATGACCATTGAACAGTGTGTATAATCTATAACCATGAAAACTGGCTGGTGAAACTTGGAGATTACCGCTGGTATCAGAGCACGGACTGAAATCTTTAATCTTTAATCAAGCACTAATTAATTAAACTTTTGGTGTACCAGCTGAGGACAATACATTACACTTGATTCTATTTTAAGTAAGTGCACCACGCTGTTTAACCACCATAAAAAAACAAAGGGTAATTAAACCTCGATGCTCGATATCAACCAATTTTATGGATTGCAATGACAATACAATGTTTTGATTGCATTTTTTCGTTGGTTTTAATTTAAGCTTGTTTCCTTTGGGCGCACTGTATATTTTGCCAATTTATGCCAATTTGATGTTACGCAAGGGAGTAAATTTCACTTTGCGATGTATTGTGTGTATTTTCCAGCGTTTATGAGAAGTTACGAGGTGACTTTTTCCCTTTTAACGTACGTTTTCACCGAGCGACGGCCGTAACGAGTAATGGCGGCTCGTTACGCGAATTATTCTGCAAATTGTAATGACAGCTTAGATACTTCACTTGCTGACAAATTTGTATGCTAATGCCAAAGAGTCCAAGACGTAGTGGGAAAATGTGAAATTTGTAGTGAAGTAAAATGAGTTTGATATAAATTAAAGGTGAAATTTCATGGCCGCTAGAAACCAGCGACAAATTGGAATCATGTGACTAAATTTGCCACTTGTCACCAAAAAATCACTAGATTCCAGAAAATCACTAGATTCAGCGTCAAATCAAATGTGAAATGAAAAGTTCAAACTGTTTCAGTTTTTTTTTAGCGTATCGCCACTTGACCGATGATTTTTTGGTGACAAGCGGTTAATTTTGTCATTTGATCCCACCTTAACGGTGCAATTTCATTACCGCTAGAAACCAGCGTAAAATTGGGTCACGTGTCACCAAAAATCACTAGATTCAGCATCAAATTAAATGTGAAATGAAAAGTTCAAACTGTTTCAGCTGTTTTAACATGTCGCCATTTGACGCAAAATCTTGTGATTTTCTAAAACCAAAGGATGTTTTGGTGGCAAGCGGCAAATTAAGTCACGTGATCCCAATTTGTGTGTATTTACTTTCAATTAATACTTGAACATGTTTAGGAAGTATTTGAAGAAGCGGAAACAAAATAAAATGCCAAAACCGAGTTTTTCATGTTTTTTATACTTAATTTATGGGTTACATGGACCGGCTCGGTTGCTCAGTGGTTGCTCAGTTGGTTTCTTCAAAATATCGCTATTATACTTTAGCAGCTTTAACAGGTTTAGCAGACAAGGCTAAAGCAGGCATAACACTTGCCGTTGTGGATAAATTCAACATTTTCCTAAGCTTCTAAGCGTCTATTCAACATGTTGAAAATTGCCCTTACTTGTGCAATTTTGGTCTCAGAATTCTTCCGCCTCTAATTGTTAGTTTGTAAATCTCCAAATCACGGACATCACAGCTTATTACTAAACATGACATGCTCGTTTGGGGGATGCACATAGAATACGAATTCAAGTACAACACAAAGTACAGCATATTAATACACATTGCTGTACCCTTTACTCCTTTACATGTGTTTTACATGCAGCGTAGCATCGTGACTGCCCAGCGGTTTGGCTGACGTTGTGTGTGTGTATTGGTGTGTTCATTTGCGCTGTGCGCTCAAATTAGGTTATGTCCTTGAAACATCCTTCCAAACTCACGCCGCCATTCAACCACATCGCACCACTGCGCCGCCCGCCGTCCGCCGGCACGGCGCGGCTATTTTTGGACGCGGCCCAAACGATGGAATCAAAGAATAAAAGAGTCATCACATTCACAGTATCACAGAGGCGAATTCGGACATTCGGTGCAAAACACATGAAACACATTGGCTACATTTACTATGTGTAAAAGGACGCGCCAAATAATCAATCAATCAATCCAACAATCGAAACGCACAAATAAATAACCAACAAGGAGTAAGGAGCAAGGAGAACCGTAACGCTTCAAAAGCGTTTATATTTGGTTATGTCGATTACGTCACTAACGTCACGATTCATCTATAACTATAGGTTTGTTTATGTTTTAATCATTTGTTTCGATTTTTGCTATTTTTTGTTTCGAGTTACTATTTAACGTTTGTCATTTGTTTTTCGGCATTGGAAACGAAAACAAATGGCAACACGGCACCGTTATTGGCCACTTGTTTTCCAAAAACACTTTTCGTTCACAATTTCCTATTGTTTACTGATACATTTGTTTACATTTTTGCACTCAAGCTGTGTTTGCTCAAAATTTGCCGCCCGAAGAACAATTGTTAACAGCTTCACTCTCCTCATTTGTCAATTGTTTTCACAAAAGTTGTGTAGTGTATGCTGCCTATTAACTATAACAATTACACCGGTGACATTGCTCATTGTGCATTTGAGGCATGGATTACGAGGATGCAAATCGTGCAAATGTTTACCTGCGTTGCGCTGGGAATTGTGCGCGTTCGCCGGCGACGTGGTGGCAGTGGCCACCACCACGCCGGAGGCGGCGGCCTTCTTCAGCTGATTAATGAGCCCGCTCATCCTCTGGTTATCTTATCATCGGTACGTCGGTACATCGCTGGCACAAATCACGTACGCACTCACAATAGCCGCCCCCCCAACGACAAGAAGATGTTAATTAACCAAAAAGAACGATGCAATTAGTTGCAGTAGAGAGAGAGCGTGTGCGGCGGTCAGAAACGACCGCATCCACGTTGGCATCGTGTGGTGGCGGCGGCGGCGGCACCCACCCGCGTGCAGCGTGCTGACGCGACTGCCGTCTGCGCAGCAGGCGCGTGCACCGGCCGCCACCACGCCACACAAAGGTTCATCACGCACACGCAGTGCTCATTTCAGCCACCCCCAACCAAATATTCAACTCACGCACACATCTCTATTCGAAAGCACACGGACACATTGTATATACGCATGTGGCTGTGCACAGCTCCTTCTTATCTATCACAACGACGAGCGAACGGCGACACAAAGAGCAGGAGGGGACAAAACGTGCACTCTCATGCTATATTGATCCGTTGCGCCCGCGTATACATCAACTCCACAGGTAGACAACCAAATGTACACAGACGTTAATAAAGTTTGCTTATATTTTCCTAAATGCATGTATACCTAATATGCAATAACTTACGTTCGGTTGATTTTTCTCCTATCTTCTTCAACAGGCACGTGATCACCTCACAGCGTGCCTCCATCTGGCGGCGGAGAGCGTCGCGACGCTTCAAGCGACGCACAAGTAGATTTCCCGCGCGCACCACTTCCTTCCGCAGCACATCGACTACAATCACCAACTCCTCCGATGCTAAGAGAAAACGAATTATTAATTTCCACCATTTCCACCCACAGAAAACTTGAATTGTTCCCCATAGGGCTGAATTATAATCAATTTCGCATTAGTTCGAGCTTCGAGGCAGTGAAACATACAGAGTGTTCAACGTTAATTAAAGAAATGTTTTTTATTGTTTGTGTGAGTTAAAATGTATTGTCTTTCTGCTTTGTACACACTGTATGTTCCTCATGTGCCGGGAGTAAAACCAAATAAAGCACAGGCGGAAAATTACATAAATACGATCAAGCAAATCAAATTAAGCACCACATAGCGCTAAAGAGCAAAACATGGCAAACAATAAGTTATAGGTTATAATCACCGCCGGCAGCCATTTTACAACGGGCGCAGTTTCTAAGAAACCAACAGCCGTTTTACCGCTCTGTTTAATACTTCAATCGCTATTAACGCGCCAAACGGTAAAGCTGTACTTAACAGTACATAACCTTGAAGGCAATGTATGCAATATCAATATGCAACCAAACTAGCAATTACGCAGCATTTGTATTATTTATGAGCGAATATGATTGCTCACCTTTGAATCCCAGCTGATGCCGATCCATCCAGACGTACTTCACCGATTTGCCCGACGTGGCCGAGTTATAATCAGTGATGCCGGCCTGATAAGTCGAGTAGATTTCCAGAAGCAGCTGATCGACCAATATCGAGCATCTCCGCCTCTCCATCATGGTAAAGTCCAGATTGTAGTAGGCGTCATTGGTGAAGTCTTCCGCATCGCTGCAGGAGCACACACTTGCACCGTCGCCATCTTGCCGTTGGCAGCCATCTTGTTTACATGCGTGGCAATTATTGGCACTTTGCGCCGGCGTTAGCGGCGGCGTTTGTGATTGCAAACTGACGAAACTCTCATGAAGAGATTTTCGCTTCTCACTGCTTCCACTCTCCTCGCCACGTGGATGTTGTGTATTTTGATTGTGACAATGGCGTCGCTGATGCTTCTGATCGCCCTTGAGTATCAGCGCTTGTCCATTAATCCAGCGCAGTTGCTTCTGGGTGTGTTTGGGTGCGTTCAACTCGTCAATTGAGGTTAGATCATCTGTGGACGTGGTGGCGGCCATCTTGACGTTGAGAAAGTGCACGGCGTGCAGATGATTCAGGTCCTGATAGGGTGTGAGGCAGACGTTGCCGAACACGGCCGGATTGCAGTGCTCCAACTGACGAATGCGGCGGCGACGGCGGTGGCCCACAGTTGGTATCGGCGCCTCCATGATACCCAGCCAACACCCACAAGTCCCACAACAAACAAATGAATTAAACACACACTCACATCAACGCGGCAATAATTACGTTTACCGGGTACCGGTATGATAACGACTGAATTTAATATCGCTACTCATGCTGTAAGATACGATACGATCCAAAATAATGTCTATACATATTCAAATGTTTCAGCTGCCATTTGTTTGAACTTATAACTTTTAACTTTTGTGACTGTTTTGCGTTCGCTGCTCAAACCCGTCTGCGGTGTATCGTGTGGTGTGGTAAAAAACGAAGTTGATAAGAATGTTTGTGTGTATCCGGTGCACTTATCAACAGCGTATCAATTTAAATACGCCTATGGTATGGAGTCAAAAATCGCACTGAGATGCTCAACGATTCGTTTTTGTTCGTTTGTTTATTTGCTTCTCGACTGAAAACTGTAAAAAAACTGTAAAAAAATGTGTTTGCTGCTGCATGCCTGCAGGCTGATAACAAATCATTTAGGCACCTCGTTTGTGGTGCAACGTCATTGACGTTGAGCGATAAAACAAAACATGTTGCATTCTCATTCCACAAACCACAATACACATCAAGACCCAGTTTTGCTAGGCAACCAACATTACACCTGCCCAACATTAAATTAGAATGCAACCAAAAGATAACTTATTATGTTGCTAATTAAATAAAATAACAAAGACATTAAAAAGTAATTACTATTGTAGGAAATTTCATTGTTCAGAATTAAGAATTTAAGGACATAACTTAAATTAAAATAAATTAACAATTAAACAAACACAGACAAAAGAGAAACTTTTTTACCTTTTTTTTTCTCCCAGGGCACGCCCCTGTGTTACTATTACTATTTACTATTACCTACAGTGTGTTGTTGATGTCAAGAGCAATTAATTAAGGAGGATTTCTGCAAACGCATAACAAGAACAATAAAATGCGAGTGTGAAACGAAAAAAGAAAACAATTGACGTTTGTCGTTTGCTCATTTGTTTTTTTTTTTGCCTAGTGAGCAACGAGGTTATTAAACAATTGAACATCAATGATGGTATAAAACGACAGTAAATAAAAAAGAAGAAAAACAAAAGTGAAGTAACGAAGTGAGTAATTTTAAATTTTAATGCACAGAGCAAGTTTTCATTGATGATGTTTATTAATTTTAATTTTATCATAATATTTTCCATTCATTTTGCATTTGTCATTTATATTTGTGAATTTCCTTTGCCTCTTTCATGTTGTAATATGCTTTCAAGATTCGTAATAGTTATTATTCAATACTCATTATGATACTTATTCACTAATCATTATTAACGCTATACAATATGCTTGAAACGTAATATCCGCAAGCTGGGAGAGCTAAACAACCTTTTTGTCTGTGTTTCAGCGCGTCGAAACATCAAAGTCATCTTTCAATACTCCAGCTCACACCTCACACCACCTGATATGACATTATTGTAGTTAGACCTGTTTGTGATAGCATTTCAACAAAAACAAACGAATACTGGTGTTTTTAGATTTAAACCTTAGGCGCTAGTAGTAGTGGCGCCATCTACAAGCCAATCTACCAAAGCTCTACCTTTATAATAGCCTTAGCTCGATGTACACATTTTACATATTTTTATGGTGCGATGCAAAAACTGCCCAAAGCGTGCTTCGTGCGTGAAGTATGTATCTATGTATATTTTACATTCAGTGACATATACAGCTGTCAAACATCGATAACTAGCGCCATCTATCGCCATCATTTGGCGAGAACAGGAACATAACTATAGTGTTGTGGAGGATGACAAAAACCCTTGACGATCCGCAGTTTGTCGGAAAGGGTTTTAGTCAGCTCTTGAACCTTAAAAATTAATCAACCGTCAAATAACAAGTAACAATGCACTTAACCTAAGCTAACTTAAACTTAGCAGAAATTCTGTTTTCGGTAACATTAATTTACATTTACATTTTGCACATTTTATGTTTCGTTTGTTTCGGTTTGTTGCTGTCTCTCTTTTGTTGTACTGCACTGTGGACTTTGACATTCCGGCGCGTTCTAATCACCCTACTTAAGTACTTAAAGTACATAATTAATCAGTAAGTAACTAACGGCAGCCTATCGAGTACATCGCTATTCTCATCAATATTTATATTCAATATTATCAATATCATCAAAATGTTATACGCTTCAAATGTATTTCAAATGTAAAATCTACTCGTCTTTTATTTCTTTAGGGTTTTTTTTTCTTTTGTAATTTTTGTTTCTTGTTTGCTGTGTTGCCAATGTTCAAGGTCATTCAAGCGTCATTAAAAATGTGGCTGTTTTTCTTTTGTTTTAACTTGTTTTTTTAAGTTTTCCAGTTCGCTTTACTTGTTTTGTTTGTTTCTTCGTTGCACAAATCAATCTCGATGCATCTCGATTCGGCAATGATATACTTTACAACACTCGAAAATTGCTCAAATATGTCACATTTAAATATTTATATTATTTGCACATCGCCTCCCACCCGCGCCATCTTGTGTGTACATACATTTTAAATATTGTCCATTTTACATATGTTCGTTCGTGACGCTTCAGTTTGCTGCTCTTGATTTCATTTTCTTTCGTCTTATAAGTATAGTTAAATACAGAGAAGAATACAGTGAAGAATTTGAGAGAAGACAGACAATTTCTTTTTGCATTTTGCATTTATTTTTGTATACATATACTTTGTTGTGTTGTTGTTTCGTTCGTTGCGTTCCTTTGCTTTGGCTCTTACAGGTTAGTTAAGTCATAATTACACAGATTGATAATGAGGTTAGCGTTAGAGGTTAGACCGTTTAGGTTTTGGTTAGGTTTTGGTTTTTGTTTAGAAGACATCGTTTACCGTTTACGTCACAAACATAATGCAGCTATAGTTTCATCTCAGTGACGTGTGGCGGAATCCAGTGCGGTACGTACATACAGTGCGAGTAACGGCGAACGCCACCAGTGATGCCATCTATCTGCCACTAGCCGCGCCGCCGGACGCTAATCGTGTGAGCATTAACATATGGTGCATTTTACAACATCTCTTTCTCGCTATTTGCTTTTTGCATGGTTGCATTTTTGGAAATTGTTATCATGTTCAATGTATATGTATATTATGTAATATGTATAGTAATTTTTATAATGTATATGTATAATAACGTACACGTACTTATTGTTTCGTTAACAACTATTCGTCTAACATAGTATAACAAAGGTGTTCCGGCGCATCGCACAAAACGCACAACAAAACACCTCCATTGCCGATAACTGTAATGCACATGCAGTATTTTACAGTTTTCTATATATGTGCACATTTCACTTGTTTCACTTGTTTCTACTGTATAAGCCTACATCGTTTCTTTGGTTTTGTTTAGTGTTTTGCAAGATGGCGGAACACCCGGCCATAGGCAGTGGTTATAACATGTCTTATATAACTGTCAAAACTGTTACATCCGGTGCAATGCGCCACAACTGTCTTGTGGCGCCCGTCTTTTGGTGTGTGCTGTTTGTTCCTTCCGCATGTTGCAATGCTGCAAATCAACTCTGACAACTGACATCGTGACCCTTGCTTTCTTTAAATAGTATTTAATTAATATTGCTGCAGCGCATTATTCTTATTTTGTGTCGTTACAATTTTTTGCTTTTATTTGATGTGGTTTGTGGTGAAGAATAGGCAGCAAATCAACAAACTGTTGTTTGACAAGTATAAGTAGCGCCATCTACATCATCCTAGCCAAGGCTTCACAAGTGGAAATCTGGGCATGTTTTGATCGCTTCTGCTTTCGGATGGTTTGTATAGTCCAATGCTTTTGGATTTGTTTATTGGGCGGAAATCTCATTAAAAACTCATTAAATGCGCTTTTAATTAGAGCGCCTTTGATGTTGAGCGTTTGCTATCGGTTTGCTTTGATTTCGATATAAATAATTAGTCTGGCAAAGGTACTTAGTACTCACGGCTTGTTTATCGTTCTTATCAACTGCTAATTAAGATCCCTTCATGGAAATCCTTTCAAATAGGTTTAATGTTTGCTTTTCTTCGAATTCCATCGATTTATGTAGATGTATGTAGACATTTGACATTTGACGCCATTTTGTATTTCTATGGATATATTTTATAAACTAAAATTTTCTGATTTGCTGCCATTTTGCTTGTTCTTTGTACGTTGTTTACATGTCGCCGAAGATGCCAGCGAATGTTTTCCTCAAGTTCTTCATCGTGTCCTCGGAGTCCTCGGGCGCCGCCTGGCTCTGACTGCCCTGACGCTGGAAGCCCGGTCGGGGCGGGGTCTCCGGTAGGCGTGCCGATGTGGGCGGGCCTCCCGAACCGCTAACCTGACTGCTTTGTGATACTAAAGGCAAACATCAAACATCAAAGACGATTTCGATTAATTCTAGGTGTGTTGAAATCTTAGCAATCTTACTTTGGCTATCCCTCCGTCCGACACTCGATAACGAAGGATGCTCGGTAGATGGCGGTAGTGGTGGCGGCTCCGAAGGCGGATGCGAGGAGCCAACCGATCCGGTGCTGGTCAAGCTGGTCAAGCTGCCCAAAATACCGCGCGGCCCCACCGGCGGTGGAGCGGCCTCATCCGCGGCGCCATCTTCCACCTTCGGCCGACAGATGGCCTGCATGCGGCCCACGACCAAATCGGCAATGTGCCGCCGGTCCTCTTCCTGGGAGTCGCCCAGCAGCGTCAATGCGCTGTCGTTCACCTCGATGATGTACTCCCGTCCATCCTTGCCCACCACCACTTCGAGGGCGCAGATTTCCAAGCCCCCAAAGAGGTCGGACACCTCGTCCACCCATGCGCGATAGCGCTCCGGCATTGAGATCTGCTCCAGCATCGCCGAGCCGGTGTTGGTCTTCCAGCATCCGGAGATTGACTTGCGCATGAACGCCTTGTAATTGCCGCCAATCTTCTGCACGTGGATGTCGTACTTGGAGTCGACGTACGGCTCCACGGTGCAGTAGCTTTGGGCGACGGCGACCACCGACGCCATGTCCTGGAAGTCGTTGATGTTGTCCACCTTCACCTTGCCGAGCCCGCCGTGGGCGTGCCCGATCTTGATGACCACTGGGAATCGCGACGCGGTGATCTGCAACGGGCACAAAGCGCTTTATTAAAGTAACGCCATCTATCGCACAGAAGCAGATCTAATAAAAAGGTATGCCCACATTAAATTAAATAATCCACCAAGTGGAGGACTGTCGGGT
>JARJDQ010001299.1:0-10391 GCA_030264215.1 Geostiba sp. GC000077 | reverse complement strand
GAACTTTGAAAGCATATTTGGGGCACTTGCCGCCCCCCGAGGGGGGGGAAATGGAGGGCAAATTCAAGAGCGGCACTTTGGCTACGCACACAGCTAAAGAAACTTAAAATTGAGGTACGCGTTTAGGAAATATGACCGATTTTCCAGCGCGTGTTTTACAAATTTTGAAAAATTGCACAACTTTGAAAGCCTATTTGGGGCACTTGCCGCCCCCGAGGGGGTGGAATATAATGGAATTTGAATACAATGGAAGAGGATTGACGCTCAAAGGACAGTAATTTTAATTTCAAATAAAACAGAAGAATAAACCTTGAAGGTAGTATTAAATTAACTAAATATACATAATAATAAAATGTGTTTTATATCGCTTCTTTTTAATATACATATACAAAGTACAAAACTAAATTCAATATTATACTTAATCACATCAAGAATTCTTGTTGAAAATGCAATCAATTCTTATAAAAATTATTTCTTGCTTGTGTATACATATAAACAATTTCTACACATATTATAAACCGTATTATCTTAAAGTGTTATAGATAGCTTCATCCGAATCAGAAGTAACGCTATCGCCATTGGATCCTAATTTAACATAGCAATATTCGGAATGACTCTTCCTTCTGTTCGCACATTTACACATCGAATTCGATTCGCACTTACATCTGGCAGAGTCGCTAATCTCCGCGTAAATGTTTTCGCTCGATGTCCTGCGTTTTCCACTGGGTTTCAGGCAGACTTCGTCGGCTACCTGACAATATGGAATGTCCTCCTCTATGAGCTTTCCACGAACGCTGCTTTTCACAAATTTTGTTTCGTGAATCTGCACGAGAACCGACTGCATGTGGTTCTTCTTTTCCACCTCTGATGAAATACCTAACCGATCCGTTTGTCGCACACTATCCCTATTCTTTTCAAAATTACTTGAAAGCATGGAATGTTTGCTGACTCCTCGTTTCTGTACCTTTGTCTTCACGTGAAACTCCGAACACAGTCTATCGGTAATGTAGGAAGTATCGTCTTTGCCCAGCGTTGGTATCAGGTCGGGTTTGTTTTTCTTGGGTTTGTCTTCAGCAAGTTTAATTTCATCCAAATTATCCTTGGAAGTAGGGGCTTGAGGTTCAGCTCGTTGCACATTCATGTTTCTCGTTTCGATCAAGCTGTTATCATTGTCCAAAATACACATTTGGAAGTCATAGCTTAAACTGTCCGAAATATTTGACTTGGAGTTTTTCCATTCGATATTGGTCGCTGAGCGAGGTTCCTTTTCTTCCACCGAAAATAATTGTGTGTCTAAACTTTGACACTTCAGGAGTGCTGCGTTGCTTCCGGTTTGCGTGGGTGTTTCGGCCAGATCAATTCGCTTAGTGGAGAACATGAAGCTCGCTGATTTCTTCACCGGATTGTGACTCTTCCTGCCAAATTTATCTTCAATTAGCTTGGACATGTCCTTATAACGATCAATACTTTTAATCTTTTCCATTTCCTCCGAGTTGTCCGAGCCTATACTTAGTATTTTAAAGTGTTTGTACCACTTTTTCGGCTTCGGAAACTTTTCTAAGGCTTCTTTTGTTATCAGTTGTTTTTCATTAATATTGTTGTACTCCAAATCCTCTGGAGTCGTATTATCCAGAGGTGCATTTTGCGAGTTTTGCTTGCAGTTTCCTTTGCATTGTTTACCCAGCCCTGCACACTCTAAACAACTCGGGTTTAAGTTAGGTGCGAGTCGCACCTCGCGGTACCAACTCTCGACGTTTGTGTGACAGAAGGCGAGGGCCGTTTGTAATCTTTGGGATTTAAAGAGGCGATTTTCCGAGTCAAAACCCAGCATGCAGCGTGATATCTTGACGTCCGAATTTAAATTGAAGCAACTAATCTCGTTGCGTGTGTTTTCTGCCGGTGCTGGTAGCGTGCAAGTCACCAACAGCGGTTCTTGAAACTTTCGTTCCAGAATAAATGTATCTGCAAACGATACAAACAGATGAATTAAAAATAATGAAAAACACAAATTTGGTGTGCTGAAATCAAGTCATTTGTTGTGCATGGATGCGCATTGGAGATATAACTTTAGTGCTCAATGACTCCTCAATTCTTAGCGGCAGTAATCATGCAAAGGACGTTCGTTAAACTTGCGCTAATTTGAAATTCACAGCATGCGCACGTCTGCCTGACTGACTGGATTGAAATGTTAACATTTCGCGAAGCAATTATACCAACCTGAGAAATCCTTGGGCACACCATGGGGTAGAGGACCAACCATCAGCTTGACCTTGATTGGCAGCGCAACCCTTCGCAGTAGGTGAGGAATTTTGTACAGGCAATCTTTGTCCAAAGCCAGCGGTCCGGTCTTGTCCAGCAAGCCCGGAAAACACAGTTTCGCTTTGACTGAACTGTGAATCTCGTAGAATTCACCTTTTGTGGTAAGAGGAACATAAAATTCCTGCAACAAAAGGAAATCATTCACAAATCGCTCTCTTCGCTCTTTTCCAAAATAGTACATGTAATAAAAGCAAACTTACTTGATTTGTTTGACTTATTAATTGAGCGTATCTGTTCGCCAAATCCTTATCGCGCGCCGATTTCGACAAGCGGGACGACTTCGTCGACTGCCTGCCGTTGTCCTGCTCACGATGCTGGAACACCGCCCTCAGTTGGAACAACTGTCCGCCTTTGACTTGCGTCTTCAAGTATTGAAATTTACTGCTGGGGATCGATTCTATAAGGAAACAGACGCTTATTCCAACAAGTGCCCAAGGAGCGCTGATAACCAATAGCCCGGCTGCCTGCACGCGCAATATTTCTACGCTCAATATCCTCGCAAAGCACAATAAAATATTTTAGTACTTCGTGTCTGACATGGCATGCATATAGAGGCGAAAGAAGCGATTGAAAGTGGCCGGGCATGGCGTCAGTAAAAACCTACCCGAGGGGTCAGGGTGATGACCAGCGTAGGCAATAAACGGTTGAATGCTAATAAAAGAGCACACTTGCTCTCTAACTAGTTGCAGCACCGACGTGTATGCTACTGCACATCGCTCACCTTTGTCATTAATTAGCGAAAACCATCCTGAAAACAGATTTAAAATAAATTAATTTTTCGCAGACATTTTTAAAGTTTGCCATTATTAAGCAAGTAGTAGTAGTAGTAGTATAAAGTAGGTCATAAAACCATTTTTCGTAAATATCTATCGTACATAAATATTTGTACTTAAACGGAGTGTGTCAAAATTGATTGATCTATCTAACTTGCAATCAATACGAGATATATTAAAATGTAGGTTTTGCAAATGAATTTAATGTCAATATATTGCCAACTGAAGCGGAACCGACTTGCGAGTTATGTGAGGTTAACAATCAGAAAAATGTAAATAGCCCCGTTAAAGTTATGTTGAAAAATTGCAAAATGCCTAGGATACAAACCCACATGATTTAACTAGTATGCTCTAAGTATGTAATTTACTTATCGTCGAAATTCTCATAGATATAGAAACGCTAATTATAAACTTTGAATGTGAAGCAAATTATTTTAATCAAGCCCATTAGTACTAAAACCATATCCCTTGAATTCCAACGATAACATAACACACTGTATAAATCTGAGCAATATGATAAGAATTTCAATGAAGTACACAAAACCTCAAAGCGCTCAAAGCAAATAATTAGTATCTGGATGTCTGAGTGTCTGAGTATCTGAGTTGAGAAGAATTGATAAACACGGGAAGTGTTACGTAACTTAGCAAAGTTAGCGCGCAAATAAAAAGGAACGATTCCAGATAAAAAAATACCATTTCCCATTTCCGTCCGAGACTCCGCGTTAAACAAACTCAACTGCACTTAAAAGACAGAAACCGCAGAAAGCAGAATAAAGTAACAAGAGAAAATATAAGAAACATCATCACCATTGGCTTCATTTGGCGTTAGATATGGTGTTACACACAATTGCAATAAATCTGCAATTATTATTGCGTTTGCCTGAGATGTAGTGAGATGCCTGAGAATATTTTTCTTCACACATCGCGTTGCACAATGCCATTTCCTCAGCAGTGTGTCATAACAGCGATACCCAATTCTCACATACATTTCCCTTGTTTCCATGTCGTACCATGTTGTCATGTCCCATGGGAAATTTGGATCAACGATGGGTTTGTCTCACTGTCTCACATTCGTTGACAATGAGGTGCTGCTGGCTTCGTTGGTTACGTGATATTTTCGCGCGTTTAACAACAATTTGAATCTTGTGCAAGGTGCATACCCCATTGCGCTGCTTTCGAACGATTAGATGCCATAATGAAGCCGCTGGCCAATTAATATTGATTATCGTTAATATGCATTAATTGACGCTATAAATTACCCCATTACCCGTGGCGCAATTTGTGAGCGATCATTTACAGAAAGTCAGAAATAAACGACAAAAGTTTTCGCGCAGAGAGAGAGAGAGAGAGAGAGGGAGCAACACTTTAGAACTCCAACTCTGAAGGCACTGAGCTCAGACGACGAAATTACATATGACATAACCTCGTTTCTTTGTCCACACTCGTGTTCTTAGTGTTTTTACTTTCATCTAAGTGCTCACCATTATATCCTTCTGGAAAGTGCAAAATGCTTCCATCCGATTTGTCTTTGGTGCGCTTTGTCGACACGTTCTTCGCCGCGATCTTTGTAAAGCTATCAAAACATCGGTACAACAGCAGCGCTTCACCCCCATCGACGCGCACAACCCTTGGCAGCGAGTACCGCTCCAAGAAATCCCGCGCGTCCAACTCCTCGTGATTACGTTTCCTTTCGCCGGTCGACTCGGGACTCATTTCCGGCGTGGTTCGGCAATGCGTCTCGCGACTTTTGGTGCTGTCCGGGGTGTTGTCGTTGGAGCTGTCTGGATAGTTCGTCGACGAGTCGTGCGAATTGTATCGTCGCAGGACGGCGCATTTACGTTCGCGTTTATCGCGCTGCTTCTCATTGAAGATGAAATGCGACGCATCGAAGCTGGTGATGTCCGAATGGCGGAAGAGTGGATTGTATGAGGTCTTCGGCGACAGTGGGCTGCGCATTCGCAGCGAGGGCATCGACGAGTTTCGGCTGCAGGAGTTGCCACCGCTCTTGCTCGAGCTGGTACGCGATGATACCGTTGCGTTGTGGAACATCATTTTGGGGTTTCCATTAAAACCTGCAACACAAAGTCAACATGTAGAATTGGCTACAAAACGCTTCAAAACAATGATCATGTGATCACATTTCACATAAATCTTGAGTCAACGACATTATGCGTAAAATCGCAAAAACTTGTAAGAAATTAATTCAGCATTGTTGCCACATCATCCGGCCCAGTGGACTGAACAAATAAAGCACATATGATTTACCACTGTGAACTTTTGCAGGTTTTTACAGCGTCCCACGACTATTATGACTGCTCGCAACATTCAACGTTCTGTTTAATTCGTTAGTACGTTTAAGAACGCACCCGGATACTGCATACATGTGATAGAGGAATAGAGCAAACGCAGAATAATAGATAGTCGGGAATAAATGTACCTACAAGTTTCCTCATCGTCAACTTGCAATGCCTGCCAACGTCCAACTTCCACAACAACTCTCGTTTTTTTCTCTGCCAGGTTCTTACGTGTCTTTGAGTCATAACATCAACGT
Source organism: Geostiba sp. GC000077 (assembly GCA_030264215.1). Lineage (NCBI taxonomy): Eukaryota > Metazoa > Arthropoda > Insecta > Coleoptera > Staphylinidae > Geostiba > Geostiba sp. GC000077. The sequence continues at coordinate 4,748 of JARJDQ010001299.1, read as the reverse complement.
GCAACATCATTTATTATTATTGCTCTAACAGATCATTTTCAGCAAGTTCAAACAGATTGCGTTCTTCCCGTGTCTAATTACAATACTATACATTCGCAGCCTGCGCATGAAATGTGTTTTTATTTCTGTATTTCAATAAACACATTCAATTCAAACCTGCGAAATTAGCATCAGCGCTGCATTAATGAAGTAATTGCAATTAGACAGGTCGAATCATTGTTGAGACGAGGTTGCGCATCGCGTGATTTCCTCATATTACGCGCGTTGAACAATTAAAAACAAGTCCTGAGTGGATGATCAGGATCACGATCACGATCAGTGCCTACAATTGATGAAACGATAATCCTCAAATTTCATTACGTAATATTACTCTTCTGGGCGTGAGGGCCTATTAAGCATTAAATTCAACACCACCTCTATAGATTGGGTTGTATTTTACCTTACATGAGCTTACATAGTTGCCAGCGTGCGCACAACAGGGTTATTTTATCATGTCTGCACAACCGCACATTTTTACGCGCGCATGACTCGCAGGCAAGAAGTTTATGGCGTTTTGCAATGTCTCCGCAAATACTGCGACCTGCGACGTCGCAAGCACGCAATTCCAGGACGCAAGAAACGTTATTAGCATAAATATGGATAAGTTGTAATCGTAGCAGAAGGGCTGGCAACAATGTTGCCGCAGCGAATAGGAATAACTTTATGGATTGTAAAAAAACGTCCATATGCGAAATGCGACCAGCGAGTGATTGCAAAGTATAAAATCATGCCAATGTGTTACTGACAAACTATCAACTGACATGAGATAAAATGGAATAGACGATAAGAAAAGGGTCACATTTCCAACATCATTACAAATTATGATTTGTCCATTTGTCTCTACTTCTATTGGTTTAAGGAAAAAATACATTTTATTAAAAAAAACAGATAAAAAAGTGGAGTTATGTAGTTCTTCCGAAAAGTCACTTCACCCTCATGTTTCGTTGCAATTGAACATGTGTTGATTTCGGAACTTTTTTTATGTGTCTTAACATAACAAGTAATGTAATGAAAAGTAGTGTGATGTAAGAATTATCATCGATGTTGTATCCTGACCTGCAGTGTCAACGTAAGTAAAGTTTTTGCGCTTGAATTATTCATCGAATTCATCACCATATTCGGATTAAATTGGGACGCCGCAATGGCGGATTTAATTTCCAACAGGCCAACAGGCCAACAGCAAAAATGGCACGGCACGCCAAAAGTAAAATAAAAATCTGGTAAGATACCTGAGGAGACCCCTCCTCCTTCTCATCCTTGACTGGCACAATATGTAGTTTATAAGTGGGGTTATAATAAATTGATGTTCGCCGAAATCGCTCAAGATGATATGTTATTTTCCAATTAGAACCTCGTTTCCTTTTATAACTCTTTTGGGATCAAATTTAAATGTTAAAAAGGTAAAATTAGTTTATAAACATCATAATCATTCATATACCCATGTATCAAACAAACCGGGAGCTTGCTTCGAACGCCAGGGCTGCAGCAAATGCAAATTAATCATCCCGAAATAAAACTATAACAAACTCACCGACTCACAGTTGGAAGTTGGAATTTCTCGCGCATTGCAACATTTAATTTGTTTTGTTTGCTCGCTTGTGGTCTATGACTTCTAGCAGGGAGCGCATAAATAACATCTGACATGCATGTTGTTCGCAGGGTTACGGTACAGTTTTGATAAATGGCCGCAGCGGGCATAAATAACGACTTTTGAAAAACTTTCTCATTTATAAAGCGCCGCGTCGCGCAGAATGACCATGTGCAATGTCGTTTCGTTTGGCGCTATGGCGCTGTTGTCATGCGAATTAAGCGCCCAGAGAAAATGAAATCGAAAACGACACCAAGATAAATGGCGAATAATTGCAACATTGCAAGAAATGCAACTTATAAACATATAATTTGCTCAAAACTCAACTACTCAACACTCCAAAAAATATGACAGTGATGCTTCATGCAGATGCAGATTTTGAGTGGATTAAATGAGACTCATGAATGAAAGCCGATTATTTCTGATTTCTGATGCATTTCGGAGCATTCGCAGCAGACACCCACACGATGCGGTTTGAATCACAGATCCTCCGCGCGCAGATTGCTTGCACTATTCGCGAAGAGCGCGCTGGCTGCCATCCTCTCGCCACAACCCGCCACGAGCAAAGACCAAAGCAACTCTTTAAACGAAGCGAGTCATTGGCTTCGTGACCTTGCGGTGACCCACACGCTGTCATTGGGACGCGTGTCCGTGTTCGCACACACGCGCGAGTTACTATCTATTGTTATGATTTTTTTCCATCGATGAGTCGATGACGATTATTACGAAATTTGAAATTCCATTCGCACAATTTTTTTTCCGTTGGACAGTAAAACACATGCTAATACATCATCAGCATAAACACGACTTTACTGTTAGCCTTTTCCTTTTGCAATCTTTGGCAAATATCAAAATGCACAAACAAATTGGCACTGAAAACGGTACTTGGTAGTCGGCAACGGCGGCAACGTCGCAACGGTATGGTTCCAATCTTGCGCTCGATAAATTAGCCGCGCATTCAAATCGCTCGCTGACTCGTGCCTTATAAAGGATTTTCTGCTTAGGCTGTGCGAGCAGTGATTTTCCAGAAAATATGTGCCCATTTATTTCATAATTAGGTGAATATACAGTGCTTTTTATTTATCCTCGAACATATTCGCGTTTTCACGTACGCGGAGCAGAAAAAGAAAAATTCCACAAACAGATTACTCCCAAACCAGTGGGGCGATTTTAATTTTCTCTTCGGATTCTTGTTGATAAAAGCAATCCGCCTCGAAAACTCTTTTTGCACGACCGCCAGAGGGCGCCGTTCAGCCCCGCCCGTTTATTTCCGCTTTCTCCCGAACGATGTTCCCGAGGGAAATGCAGATGATGGCAAAACTTGTCAAAAAATGTGCTCTAACATTGTCGAAATTTTTAACCCTATAACTTTTCGCGTTTCCGAAATATCCCAATTTCCAACATTGTAAACTTTACTTTTTCGCCCCGTGTACGGAAACGCGAAAAGCCAGAGGGTTAAAAATTTCGACAATGATAGAGCATACTTTTTCCCTGCTTTTATCGTCATCTGCATTTCCATCGGGAACATTGTTCGGGAGAAAACAGGAATAATCTAGTGAGGCCGCGCAAAAACAGTATACGAGGCGGATTATTTTTAGCAAAAAGAATCCGATGAGAAAACTCAAATCGCCCCATTGATTTGGGAGCAATCACCGAATCTATTTTTTGAGTTTTGCTGCTGCGCGTAGGTGAAAACGCATTCGCTATTGGACCTGTTACATTTACTTGGAAACATAGATATATGGGTAATGCATTGGCCTCCGTTCGAGGATAAATGAAATGCACTGTATACCCGTACAGTGCGCTGATAATAACACCGTTAGATTGCTAATGCGATCAACTGCAACATCTTCGAGGACTCGAGGATCGAGACCAAGACACGTACGCCCAGCAGGAATTAAAGAAGGTCAAATGCAAGTGAAGAAAAAACCAAGTGAACCATAACACGTTGATTTCATTGCATAACAGGATCGAGACATAAAAATAATCGCTTAATAAAATTTAAGTGTTATAAATTTCATTCGTATTAAGGCCAGTGCAGCTTTAGCTTTAAAAACGCAGAAAATCAGCAACTTTCTTTCCAAAAACTTTCGTAATTGCAGGCATTGCAGCAGTGACACAAAAGATTACATTGTTATTTGTCGTCTACTTATCATTAGGCTGACTGAAATTTGCACTTTTCTAGACATAAAGTAAGTACAAAACTACAACTATAATAATAGCTTATATTTTACTGCTTGATGTTTCTTTTGACAGGTACTTATCCTTATTCTCAGATTCTTTAGAGGCGATTAGAAGCCTCGAAACATTTAACGAACATATCATATCAATTCGTCAATCTAAAGCAAACTTTTTTCTTTAACTATAATAACTTTCAATTCCTATTCCTATTGCTATTATATGTGTAATACTCGCACACATAATATTCATTCTTCATTCGTCCAATGGAGACGAGAACACAATGGAATATTATTGGGAACTAATCAACAGGTATTCAGGACTTAGGAGAAACACAATAAAAAACAGTAATCACATAGACATAACATAATATACGCTTGCTCAGAGTATAAGAAGTTTTGATATAATCGATGATACAATACCTGAATTTAAACTTAAAACTTAACAAGTAAGAGTTAATATATAGTGTTGAAGCTAGAAAATTAATGTGAATGCAAGAATAAGGAATGCCTAACTAATAAACTACAAAAATTATCTTAGTAAAAGTCTTCTCATTGGCGAGATAATAATTTATTTCTTATTTTGCTAATTTTCAAAGATTAAGAATAGTACATTACATACTTAAAGTGGAAAACACCGAATGTAATTCTGTTTTCCACTTGAAGTATGTACAGTACTTTATCTGCGACCATAGTCGATAATACAAGATAATAGTTATTAATCTTTGCAGGATTGGACAATATTTTGAGGTTTTGATGTCAATGACAGCTGTTTGACGCCTTACAGGCTTCCGCCGTACGACAGGTGTTTTCCATTTATATACATCACATACATAAATGTTGTTTTCCACTTATATATGTAGGGTATATAAGTGGAAAACACTTTCAATTCAATTGATATGAAATGCACTGTTTTCAAAGCCACCATATTGATTGGAAAACAT
>JARJDQ010001271.1:0-19036 GCA_030264215.1 Geostiba sp. GC000077 | reverse complement strand
CTGCGCAATATAGTTATTTTATGAAATAGCTAGTTATTTCATATATTAACGAATTTCACGGTTTAGCGGTAATATATACAAGTGGAAAACCCCTGTAAACTAATATAAATTCAATTGATCTGAAATGTATTGTTTTCAAAGCCACCATATTGATCGGAAATCATTGTTTTCAACTATGGGAGCAGATAAAAATTAATTCGTACGGTTTGCGCCCACCGTCGTCCCATCGGCCCACCATCGCTGGACACAATAACACACCCGACAAAAACTCGGCGTAAACAATGCACGGCATAAATAAACAAACGATAATATTTTGGACAAACAACTAAATATGAGTAAGTGAGGTATGAGTAGTTTTGTGGCTTAAACTCTTAAACATATACACATAGCAGTTTTAAGTTTGATGACTTTTAAACAATTTATATTGGCATGTACAATTCGCATAAAAACTTGCGAAGAAACTTTTTGTTATTTTAAGCCTTTGCTGTTTTATTTTTAGAGTAATATGTTGACTTGTTGAAAAAAACATCTCACTTGTTTGATATAGTTTATCGAAACGGTAAAAATGCTTAAAAATTCAAGCTTGAAGATGATTGAATGCATTTTCGAATTATGGGAATGTGGAACGTTGAATTTTCTCGGCAAGGAGGCAATGTCCGCTTCTCCGCCACCCAGATCGATGGCTAGATGGACAACCTTGGCCCGAATTTCGTGCATTGTGCGCGAACTCGCCGCACGCCGCAGTTACAATTCAGAACTCACCTCCACCAAACTGACAAACAGCATCACCTCTCATAACATAAAGGCAAAGCAACCAACTCAATTTTAAAAAGTTTTGAAAAACCCGAAACTCGTAAAAAATGATTTTAATGATTTTAGTCGAGGATAATAATTTTAGTACTTACTTTGTAATTTTTGGAAACGGCTAATAAACACGAAAATTGGGTTTTGAAATCGTAATGCTTCAGAAAACTTTCAACGTATGCATCGTGACGCCAAGTGCAGAGAAGAGAATTACCGCGACCTTGAAAACCCAACCGGACTAGCACACTACCAAACCTACCGTACCCACTGATCTTCTTCATCAACTCGTTTCTTAATACATATTAAATATTATAACACAACACAAAACACAACAAATACCATGCCAAACGTTTGTTGCTACGTGTAGCATATTTGCCTCCGCCATTTTGTTTTTTTACAACCGTTTTTGTTTAAACTATTTAGATAACTGAAAGCGCTGAAAGTTTTTCTACGTTTTTAGGTTTTTACTGACCTTTGCGCCGTCCAAACGGTCCCAGAAACGCGGTATTCTTCCCAACAATGTTCTCATCAATGTACTTAATCAACTTGGCGGCCTCCTCGCTCTTGCGCGCATTGCCGCCAGCGGTGGACGGCCCGGTGTTCTTCTTCACCAGGCGGTAGTAGTCCTCCGCACAGGTGCTGATCTTCCGGTTGCCGTACGACTTCCGGACGGTGGTGGCGGACGACGTCGTTGTCATCCTGTCATTATTCTCCGCCAGCGCACTCACAAACGCGACCGCAGCTCAACGTTTCAGCAACAACAACAAATCGTCCAAATCACCAATACGTAATCAAAAGCATCCACGCTGGCGCTGCAGGCCTGCCGGAATTCTCACTTCTTTCAAACTTTTCGAGCGCGAAGCCGCAGAAACAGCTGATACACGAAACGAAAATTTCAAAAATCACTCTGACGGGACGCAACTGCTACGCTTGTTCGCTTGTAATAAGTTGTAATGCGAACGAAACACAAAACCACTTGGGATTGGATTTTCGATTTTGTTTACTTCAGCAGACGAAATTTCTTTTCGGGCTGTGTAAACCCGCCGCACGTGAAGGGGACGAATATCGCGAGACGCGAGATTCCAGTTGCTCGATCGCACCGTTGTACGCCGCTGCGACTCGCAGGGAAAAGTGCCCGAGCGCCGAAACGCGAACAAAAGCCTTCCTGCTGGTTCCGCGCGGCGCGATGTGGAGATCAGGCCAGAAGGAGCGCATGCGCGCCGCTCACGTTGCATGCCGCTATCGATCGCAACCGAGCAAGCACGACCAGCGCGCAGAAATCGCACCAAACCACCAATCACTCTAGGCAACCAAACGCACAGCTAAATTATCTGCTTTTATTTATAATATCTCATCCAATACTTTTTATTTATTAATGATTTTAATAAAAAATATCACCGCGTTGATGTGAGGGGTCCGTCGACTTACTTCACCGGCTTCATCTGCCACAGGCCGTCATTCAGATAGTGGCAGTTTTCCACACCAATTCCTTTATTCACTTTTGCACTATAAACAAAAATAAAACAATTGCAAAGTGTTTATAATAAGTTGGAAGGCAACTTACATTTCATCAGTGGACAGGGAAGTAATACCAATTGCAAGTGCATGTTCCTTTCCTTCAGCCATAATAGCCTGAAATTATTATTTTTAACTCAAATAATTGCAAATCAATCCTTCTTTACTTACAACTACAGTTCCTTTAGGCACATCAGTCATCTTGGCGCCAGGTGAGGTCAAGCCAGGGCACATAATTTGAGCCCCACTCAAAACAAACCTAATTGCACCTTTATCTACTTGTTGCATTGGTAGAAAGAATGGATCTAGAACAATTTAAACATGCAACTTCTTACATCATTTGTCATTAGAAGCCAACAATTCACTTACATTTGTGCAATAATTTAAGTGTTGGCATCCAAGGTCCCTCTCTATGCCTGAAGAACATCAACTCACCTGCATTGTTAACAATTATTTCAATATGATCATGACTGCAATAAAAATTGGGGTTTTATTCATATTTCATATTCTTCCAAAAATATAACCCTACCACTTAATAATTCTAAGATTATCCTTCTTGGGCAGAATGGCATCAATGTAGCCTTCCAAGTGTTCATACTGTTCCAGGATTTTCGTTCGTATTCCTTTCTGCACTGAAGATTTCAGTTGCAGCATGCTAGAGACTGACTCCTTTTCATCAAACCTGAAACAAGTGTGCGTGTAAATGAGGGGAAATGTGGTGATGCCATAGCCGGCACACTTACTTCTTAAACATCTTTAATTGCTATCACTTATTAACGATAATAAACTAGAAAATGAGACGTTAAGGAATCTTTTCGGCTGAATTTTGAGTGCTTGGAGCACTGGTTTTGAGTAGTTTTTGAGGTTATTCGCTATTCGGTTGTCAAAGTGATATCGGACTCGTCGAGGATTTCATCAGACAAGGTCAAGTAGATGAAGGTCAGGAGCGAAAGTTTAGAGTTTTTCTGCTGATTTTCTTTGAATACAACCATATTGTTATTGCTGAGACGAGCCATTATTATTATTTAACGCGATTTTCCACAATTTATTTAGTATATCAAGAAATATGCCCAGGAATGAGATATGTTCATAATAAAGAGAGAGATTTTAATAATTTAAGCGTTACTATTTAGTATTTAAATGTAAACTTTGTATGTGTTTCTGTGTTTTCCTTTGCTAGAACTTGATGCTGTGATACTGAGAATTTTAGAAGAGGTTTAGAAGGAAATTTTGGAAATTTGAAAATGCGTACTGTCAAATGAATAAATTTTTGTCAGATGTCATTTTTCGTTTATTTGCTCAATGCTGTCAGATTTGATGCGGATGCGGCCATGGTCAACGAATCGCTACCCAGCGATGGTCAGTTCTTCGTTAATTTCGCGAATTGATAATTATTTCATGTTGTAAACATTCAGTTAATGTTGATGATCGATGTAAACAATGTGCAGCGCAAGCACAACGCTTGGAATTCTCGCTTGACCGAGAATATTGGCATCTTGTGACTTGTTGCCCCGCCAAGACTGAAGCAATCAAAGTACGTATTCTGCTCTTGTTTTCCGGCTCTTTTTGCAAATATTTACTATGTTGCTCACTGAGAAATGTTACTGGAATGGTCATAATGCTCTTGTAACTTATTACTAGTGTTTGCGGTGATTTGCGGAGGCGGTTAAAATCAGCAACAGTGATTTAAGTGCATTTAAGAGAGTGCATCCAAATAGGTAGGTTTATTCCGAATTTAACGTATTTATGGCACTTTTTGGTTAGTTTATGACTTGGGTGCTTGTAGAGAAAGAGTGATGTCTTGGCCACAGTGGCAGCCGCCGGCACAGCCTGCAATGCCAGCAATGAATGCTGCAATGCCAATGGGCATTCAGTACACTACCGAGCAATGGCAGCAGCTTCAGCAGCAGAACTGGCAGCAGTGGGCACAGTGGCAGCAGCAGTATCAGCAATGGCATCAGCAATATGGGGCTGAGGTAAACAATAAAAGAAAAAACAGGAAATTGTTGATTAGTTAAGTTAATTTGTCATTTGGTAATCAAATATATTAAAAAATGGTTGCAGTATCAGAAGTCTTTGACTGCAATGGCAGCCGCAGTTCCGCCGCCCCTACCAAATGATACCAAACCGCCGCTGCCGCCTGACGAGCCTGTAACACAGCCTGCAGCTGTGCAACCAGCACTTCCAACAACTCAACACCCTAGCATTCACAACAATAAAACTCAAACCAACGCATTTCAAAATAACACCACAACTAAAACCCCATATGGATATAACTCCATCGCCGAAAACAATACCGCCGCATCCACGTGGACTGCACCGGCAAATAATCAAAATCAACAAAGACAAAGTGATTATCGCCAGCATCAAGGCAAACGCCAAGCGTTGGAACATCACAGCGACGTGGCATCCTCAAAAAAGAACAAATTAGATTGGCAGCCGCCACCACCAGTCGCCCAGCCGCAGACTCAAGCTCCAGCTACAAATACGTCGAGACCACCCTACGGACCGCAACTGCCTCTGCAGCAGCCACAAGAGGAGGAGAACAAGGAAGATCTCTCCGATCCAGAGAAGAAGTTCGCGAAGCAATTCGCCGAGTGGGAGGCGCAGTTCAACAAGTGGAAGGAGCAGAACCAGGACCACCCAGATAAAGCGCAGTATCGCGACTATGAGAAGAAGTGGGAGGCGTGGCGCAATCAGCTGCTGGATCGGCGCGAACTCATGCGACAGAAGCGCCTTGGTTTGATTCCTGCCAGCGTCAACATTAACACTTCTTTAGAAATGAGTGCTATCAGTCCTACCGTTCCCAATCAGGTTAAGGCAGCAGATGTGGTCACTGCTACCGGCGATAATATAAATCCGATCAATAGCAAGGCTTTGGCGACTCTGTTCAAGAACAATCTGAACGATGGTATTCCAGGTTTGGATCTGGTTGATGCGCCTGCTCAACCGGACGAAGTACATGTTAAGGATGAGCAGGTAGGGGCAACGGAGTGTAAGCCAGCGCTGAATTTAGAGGCGCTGTCCAAGAATTTAAACTCCATTCTTGGGGATCAGAAGTTGTTGAGTATGTTGAGTTTGGTCGCGCAGAGTGCTTCGGGAAATGTTGGCGCGAATGCATTGAAGACTGAAGCACAACCAACACCAAGTGGTATTATCCTAGCGCCAGCACTAACTCCAACTCCGACTCCAGCTCCTCCAAAGGTTAACTTTGATGATCAAGGTTCCAACTGGTCGACAAACAGCGGCAATTCTAATTCGTGGGGTCAAGAGTACTTCTCCAATCAAGGTTTGGTACCAAGTGGTCCTGCTATTGGATCCCTCCGTGACGGAAAATCTGGCAATGATCAAAAGCATCCCCATGAAAATCAAAATCGCTTTGGAGATCATCGAAATAGTTACTCGTCGAATGCAGAGTATCCTGAACGTGTGGACAGTGAAGAATTCAACGATTTTGCTCACAATGATGATGCAAGAGGTAGATTTATGTCCAGTAATAGTTATGATGATTCTTATTGGCCCGACGAAGGACAAAATGACGAACATGACGCCCCTGATGACACTGCGCCAGCGCCACCTACAATCACTGCGTTTGAGGAGCTTTTACACATTGACACGATCGTGGATTACGAGCACAAGTCCCAGAAGCAAGGTATGTGCTTTTTGCGATTGCGCAATAGATCAATCTAAAGTGACGTCATTGCAGATTAGAATCGTTTGAGGCAAACAACTCCAGATCATTCTAATGGCAAGTCACAGTTTGCCGAACACGACTCTAACCTCAATGTCACGTGATTAGATTGATCTGTATTTAAGCAAAGCTTAAGTTTGAGGTTAAGTTCATGTGGCTGTGTTTTTAGACACCACTGATGTGCGAGTGTTTACTCCACGCTTGTTTGACTATCGCCATAAGTTGGTCACGCGTATTCCACTCCCCGAACGCCCCAAATGGCTGTCTGCAACGTTTCATAATATACCGGAATTTGACCCGCCAATTAGTCGCTCAATCCCGACGTTTGCGCGCTATCCACCCGTACCTGTTGGACAGCCAGGACCACCCACGCATACTTACAATAATTTCAACACGTTTAGCCGTCGCCCTGGTCCTGGTCCCGGTCCTGGTTCAGATATATCGGGTGGGGGTTCAAAGGATTATGAAAAGCCTGGCCGACAGGATGATGATTTTAGAAGGAGGAACAATAAAGATGGTTTTGAGAGGCCTCAACGGCAGAATTTTGCTGGTCGTGAGAACAGAAATGATGATCGTGATAAAGCGCGTGATCGTACTGATCGTTATCGCGACAAGGACCGTGAGAGGAATAAAGATAACTCGAACTCCAAGGTAGCTTCGCGAGACGCGAAGGATGCTACAGCAACGAAGAGTTTCGATGCCCCTATAACGGCGGCAAATAGTTTTAGACATAATCAGCATTTGTTTAGCTCAGCGATCAAGATTGAGGAGAATAAGTCGTCTTACGTCAGTAAAACGAGTATTGACGACTTGTTGTACTTGCCTGGAAGAGTAAAACGTCCGCAAAGGATTGTTATCATTTTGAGAGGGCCACCTGGTAGTGGCAAGACGTTCCTAGCTAAGCAAATTAAAGACAAAGAGGTAATTTATTTGTATTTTCTACTTAAGTTATAATATGGTTGAATTTGGTGGTTTTAAGACTGAAAACGGTGGTTCAGCACCAAGAATACTCTCCCTTGATGATTACTTCATGGTAGAGCAGGAGAAAGATGTCGTTGAAGATGGCAAAACTGTAAAAGTGAAGGAAATGGTCTACGAATATGAAGAGTGCATGGAGGCATCTTATCGGCAGTCATTGCTGAAGACATTCAAGAAAACCATCACCGATGGTTATTTTTCGTTTATAATCGTTGATAATGTCAATGATAAAGTGAAGTACTTTGACGGCATGTGGTCGTTCGCTAAACATAATGGTTTCCAAGTAATGTTTACAACCTCCAACTTTAAAGGTGAAACATCTTTTACAAAGTAAAGTTCCTTTTGTAGGTTTACATCTGTCAGTTGGATCTTGACGTGCAAATATGTACGAAGAGAAACACTCACGGGCGATCGGAGGTGGAAATCCAGCACATTGTGAGTGGCTGGGAGGAAATCCCCTCGCACTATGGCATTCTCGATGCGACGAACTTGATTCAAGCTGGGTCAATCGCCGAGGTTGAGATGGAGGAGATAAACTCGCCGAATGATGATTTTGATGACGAAGACAATGAGGTAAGGTACACGTAAGAATTGGTTGGTAAGCTGAGTAGTAAGTGTTTTCTTGATTAAAAAAGATAATGTTGTGACATGTTTTCCTAAATATTGTTTAATTTAGCTATTCAACTGAGTCCTGCTTTTGAAACTACATACATATTTTATTTGCTCAATACCAGACATGTTTGACTGACATTTACTTGCGATTTAACGGTTTTCTTGTGCATTTGTAATTTACAATTTGTAACGATTGGTACGTTGAAACGGGCGCTTTGGTTCGCCTGTAAACGTGCGCCGATCGAAAGTCACTAAAATTTAGAGAACCTCTTCAGGAGCAAGCGTGTAATAGCAGCAAGTGGGACAGTTTCGAGTGTTCCATTGATAATCTCGGTAAGTTGAACACATACAGATGAACAAACAAATTATCTCAATGACTAAATGTAAACGATGCAAACAAATTCGTTGTAAATGACCACACCATTGTGATTGGTGTGATTTGAAATGTTACGTGCGTTGTGTGGCGCTTTGAGACGGACTTTGATGAAATTGACATGAGAACGCTTTTCGTTTTTCGTTGGGGATCAAGCGAGGGTCTCTGGTCTGTGATTTCGCGCGTTTTCTGCTTGCAGCCAAGCTTGATGGGATCAATAAACCCCTCCGCTCCGCCCGAACGATGGAAGACTACCTCCAACTGGATGAATGGACCGTCAACCGCGCGTCCACTCGACCTGGGCAAAAACGCGTATGTATAATTTTACAAAAGTTGGTTAATATTTTCACTAGTTGACCTCTTAATGCACTAGAAACAAAAGCCAAACGCAATTAGGGATACTTGTAAAACGCTAACCTTGTATTCATGCAACTCCTGAAAATAGTTAAACATTTGTTGCTTGTTGCGGCAATACCTAGGTTCGATGGGCAGACTTGGAGGAACACAAACAACAGGAAAAGATGAGAGCGATTGGCTTCGTCGTCGGTCAGACCGACTGGGGACGCATGATGGATCCGACGCAGGGCAGCAGCGCTCTCACGCAAACCAAGTACATCGAGCGCGTCGGCATTCGCAAAGTGAACACAAATTGATTACAGCCATATTGAATACCACACAATGAAGGTTTTATATTCCTTGAGACCACAAATGTGCAGCTAATGTTTGTTTTATAATTTGTTTCGTTTTATGAATAAGGAATTTTTGTTCTTGTTTATTGAACAAGAAGTTTACTATTGAAGAATATAGTATAATGAAATATTGTTAATTTCTAAAATCTAGCACTACAATAAATTACTACAACTACACATTAACCTATAACAGCTACAGAACATGTACCAGTGGCGACAGCACATAAACTATGTTTGTTTTACGGAATATTATCAATGCGATGCATCGGTATGTCCACCTCGTGCGATTCCACAGGATAAGCCAATCCTGGGATGGAGTTTTTCATCCCCACTGGTGTTGGTTGCCCGTTGCGGTGTTTCGGTTTGTTTTGTTTCTGCTTCTGGTTCTTTTTATGTTGCGGTTTAAGCACTCTGCGTTGCGCATCCTTTTGCTCCTTTTGCGACTTCAACGGCCACTGATCCAGCTCTAAATCCTCCCCAGACTCTGGAAGCAGTCCATCGTCTCCTTTTAAGTTATCCCGTCCTAACACTATGTTTCCGGGGATGTTGCCGAGGTTGCCGGTGTCGAACACCAGAATGTTGCTGAAATTTTGTACGAATTTTTGGCCCTTGTAGTGATGCCCCTTCATTTCATGCATGTGATCCTGGATGCAGTTCTGGAGGATGTGCAGGAAGAAGAGGAACGCTAGCAAGGTTAATGCTGATAGGGCGACGTTGCCTTTTTTATTGCCACCTTTTGACGACCTAAAAATGTATCGGCAATATTATCAGTATCTAGTTTGACTTGTTCAATGCTGTGTTTTGTGTCTTACTTTTGCCATCCATGTGAATGTTCGTCATGGTAACGTTCCATGAGCGGTGGTTTTGTGGACGCTGCCATTCCCAGCCCACCAAACGCGCCAAGACCTAAACCTTGGGAATTCGCACCGAAGAAGTTGTTGATTGCATTCGCGGCCATTGCAAAAGCACTTTTATACTATGTGGAACTTTTCTGTAAAGTATATGTGGTGCTTCTGATTGAATTGAAACCAAAGCTTGAACTAAATGTCTCTCCGCAAAGTTACGATGTGAATGGATCTCCGATCTGATCCTGCCGAGTCCTCCTTCTCCGCGAAAGATTTACTCCGCCATGCCGGAAATAATGAAATAAATGTGCAATTACGAGGGGCACGTGCGCGTGGTTACCGCTAGCTGTCAGACGTACTTTTCCGTGTGACATCGAAGCCCAACGGAGCAGCAAATATGCGACAAACATGCTTATTAGTGCAAATGTTAATTTTCTCTGCTCCTTTGGAGCGAGAGCAGCGTCCTTAAATTTCGTGACTTGTATGAACTGGATCTTCAGTAAACGTGATTCAAAAATGAAAGAATTTGGTTTATTTGCATTGGAAAGTTTTATGAAAATAAGAAGTGCATGAAATGCACTAATGCACTCATATTAAGGGCATGAAACACTTTTTATGATTGTAAAGGCATGCATTCATGTCATTCAAAGTAAATAGTAAATTTTATTGCATATGCTTATGCTATGCATTTGAATTGATACCCATTTATGTTTGTTATTTTCCAATGTTTGAATACGTGCATCTGCACGAACAGGCGTGAAACGTCTTTACATAATTTTTGCAATGCATTTCAGCAGATAACGGTATTGTAGTTTATGCAAATTTAATATGTTTCTAATGAATTGGAACTGATGTATTAAAAAATCGTAGAGCATGGATCATTTTATCGCAGTCTAACTAACGCCTTAAGTGGAAGTGTAACATGGGACAAACTTAGAGGGCGCCCCATATTTTTTCCTATTATGTTAGGCATCTGTAACAGATATCATCTCTGATATGTGATATCATTGATGAAATAATCGAAATGGCAACATCATAGGCAACATCGCGCCAGTGGACAAATGCAAGCACAGTCAACTCGGACTGTACCTGGTTATACGACGCAATTTATTATCTGATTGTTTAAGGACTTTGTCCATTTTGCTATGAACTCTCTTACAATACATTACTTGTATATTTTATGTTATCTATAGGATACATGCACTTAAATTTGTACAAATGTACTTTAAAAAGAAACAACAACAACATTTCTTTGATAAATTCACTGGAAGGAAATTTATTACCACACAAAATAGTTGAAGTTTTTAACCTCAAATTGATTTTTTTATTGAAACATTTGAATTCTTGAAAAAGGTGACCTCTAACACAATTTTCTTCAAATACTTTATTCATTTAAATATAAATAGTTATAAATTTGTATAAATAATTTTACAATATAGATGATTGCTCTTGTATCTCCTCTCCTGCTTGCATTGCTAAATTATTGACTCATTCAGAACTCATGCATTCGTTGTAAAAAAAAAGGGTACCTAATCTATACAAATACTCGCATTCAAACTCGCACCAAACATTACATTCGCGCATCCGTTAAGTTAACATAAACATACATAAATAACATTTGATTGATCTCTCGCCAGCCAGCTAGCTCAAGCGAGAGATGTAACAGTGCTGTAACCAAGTGTAACTAATTCTGTCCATCGTTCGCATCCACTACAAACATACTACATAATCATGATAATCACTAGCCACCTCAATACAAAATGCAACAGAACAAAATGTAAATTATCAGTGTTTAGCACGCAGAAATTCAGCATCGTATTAAAATTAGCCGACAAAAACTATCGATATGTTAGCGTTAACAGTTATAGCGCATCGGAAATAAATAATTGCTTGCGGCGGCGTTTTCTTCGTTTTTTTTTTGGTAATATTTACAATATTGTAACATTTGCGTGCGGAAAATAAATAATTGTGAGCACGTCGCAATGTGTGGGTGAAATTACGCATAAAAAAATAATTCCTGGTCCAATGTTGTGCATGTTGTGTGTTGGCGCAAAATGGCGCCTTGGATTCGGGGCTGGTTTACAGTTGCAGTTACACCTCATTGCATTCGAGATAGGCTTGGTGGCAGTTGTCGCCGGTTCTGCCGCGTCTTCCAGCTTCGTAGAGGATTTCAAAGCTTTGGTTGTTTGTTGATTTCTCCAATAAATAGCTTGTTGCATATCTGCAAAGATGTTTTATCAGTATACTGATCATGTCGTCTAAAACGGTGTTACTGAAAACTTACGTTCCAAGCTGACAGAAGATGCTAGTCTGACCAATATCCCCGGAACATTCAGCGTTGGCGTCGCAGAGGTACTTCTTGGTGCATCCGCTGTTCACGGTGGACAGTGCGCGGATATATCCTTTAACCATGGCGATGCTCGCAACGGTCGCATCACTGACGGAGTCCTTCCTGCCTAGATTGCGCGCGGCGAGCGAACGATGCGAGAAGGAGGTTTTCAGGGCGTCGAGGAGGTTCACCACAATGTTGATGAACTGCAATGGCACAAGCAAACAGAACACTTAACATTTTTCCAATACCTTTTGGTGGTGGACTGGTGTTTACGTTGGATTTTGTATTAGTACAAATGTAATTAATCGTTTAGTAAGACGTGCAACGATTTTATAGATTTGGAGTTGTTAATGACGATGGTTAAAGTTGTAAATGCAGCACGTACCTCGCCGGCTTGCTTGGCCATGGTGTTCACCTGTTCGGGATTCTGGGAGCCGACTACCGCCGACAAGACCGCCGCGAGAATGCCCTGTGCAAAAGCGGAAGCCACTACTAGTGCAATCTGTTTCGATTTTTATCTCCCTAAACCTAAACTATGCCTTAAGCCTAAGCCTATTGCTATGTAGTTTTGGTTCATGGTTCTAGTGAAGTGTGCGGTGGGATGGTTGCATACCTGCATTGGGGAGCCATTGTCGACCTTGTCGATGCCATCGCCGCCAGCGTTACCGCCGCCCAGGAACGCGGTGAGAATCTTCAGCCCGACGGAGAGGAGATTCGCCCATGGCGATGGAGCGATGCCATTGTCATCCAAGCCCTCGGACTTGTTCGGACCCACGTGCTGCCCGCCGCCGGGGTTGAAGATCATTTGCATCACCATACCTGTTGGGGTAAGAGGGGCGCACCCGTGTTAGTTGTAACAAGTCAAACGCATCAAATGACAAAGGTCCTTACCAATTACTTCCTTACCTAATAAGTTGGACCATGAGAAGCCGCCGGTGGAGTCGGAGATGCTGTTGGTGTTGACATCATCGAGATCGTCCAGGGCGACCTTCTTGATGGCGTTGGGCTTCTCGGCGAATTTCCGCTCGATCCGCACGGAGGGCAGCTGCGGCGTCCTCGAGGGTACGAACCCCTCCGGATAGTTGGGGTAGGCGAAGGTGCTGATGAGGCAACTGCTCACGATTAGGGCGCAGTACGCCCAGCCGGTGACTTGCTTATACATCTTGGGGGAGTCGGTACTGCAACAGCAAGCCTGCAAAGCCAAGGAGACACTGAGTTAGCACCGGCGGTCGCCTGGTTGAGAATGGGCGTCATTGAGCGAGTTTAAGCTTAACGGTCCGGTCCGCATTGGAGTGGAGTGGACGGCGAGTGTGGAGCGATGCGTGGTGCGGCCGTGTCTTCCGAGTTTAATGAACTAACGGTGCACGAAACTGTTACAAGGTCATCGTGCGTCGAAGACACGACGGGGAGAGACCTAGTGCCCTCCAACCTTCCTTCCATGCGCGCGTAGCGATTGGAATGCGGATTCTCGACGGTTTCAAACGCGGAAGAGGCTCGCGGGACGTAGAACGAAGACATTTGTTTACCAATCCGGCGGATGCGAAAATAACATTACATGTTGACTCTCTGTCACTTCAACTAGTTAGAATTGTATTTTAGGTAGAGTTAAAGTTAGGTTATAACAGTTGCAAATTGTAAATTATTGCCATGAAGAGGAAAATCTCCCACACTAGCTTTAATTAGGTATGTTTTCTAATTGTTCTCATTTTTACTGCATTGCTTGTTAATGAGTATCCAAATTTACGATAACTGACCTATACATTTGATTATTTTGTACTTGTGATAATTACAGGTTTTGTAGCTTACTCTAAGAAAATCTATGTAGTGTTAGCTCCAATTCCAATAAGTATATTAAGATTAAGAGTAATAATTAATTACTACACGGTCGGATTTAACTTTCATTGAAAGTGCTGTTCAGTTTCGAATTCATACTTGCATCTCCTGCATCTAATATTGTATGTGTGTGTGTATAAAAAAGAAGTTGACGTGTCCGTATGCGATGGACGTCGGGCGAAAGCTTTTGTCGGTGCATCGTTCAGGTGAAAATCGTTTTCCCCTGCGTCCTGCCTCGCACGCGATTGATCGATCGCACATTTTTACTTCACTCACTTGAAACGGCCTGATCGAGTGTTTCGCCAGGTGAAGGTGATCTATATTCTATATTTAAACAGACAATCGCAATGTGTCGCTATGTCGCTAAAGAAACTAATCTCTTTCGAAAACGCCAGACCCCAGACATCGTTTCAATTATCTGTTATTACCATGCTTACGCAATTTGACCATTTGACCAATTTAGAAAGAAGTGCCTGGAGACTCTTTAATGTTTGAATGTTTTTGTGTGTGTGTATTGTTCCACTCCACATCAAGAACTACAAACGAACAAGAACTAAACTAGGCCAAACTTTGTTTATATGTTGGCTTGTTGGTGCTCCTCTTTGACTCGGTCATTCTACGTCCGATCCAATTATTCCACCTGCGCGCTCAACTGCTCAACCAACAACAACAGGTTTAAAAAGCAAGATTTTAGAAGGTGTTTCGGGCAATTTACTCGAAGTTCGTTTTTTGTGCATAGATTTTATGCACTGATGCAACAAGTTGGAAGACTTGGTTGGTAGACATGGAAGTGAAGTGCGCTGAAACGGTTGTGCTTAATTCGATGATTAGGTTCAACTTCACAGGCTTTGCGTCTCCAGTCTTCAATCTCTTCATGTATTCAACTCCAGTTCATTTCGCACGCGAATCCGCAGCAGTGGTAGGCGATGAAGAGGCGCCTCGTGTAATTAATCGCCGCGCATATAATGTCTAATGGTCCTTACTCTTTAGGCTCACGCGGGTTAAATTGTCGTGGCGAAGAGTCGATGAGTACTTTTGAGTGTTCGGCCGTTCGGCGTTCCACACTTTACTGTTATTAGCAGCGCCACACTGTCAGTAACAGTTACGAACGAATACGAAGCGAATGCTAATGCATCATGGCATCAAGGGTGATCATGTTAATGAACTGTTTCGTTTAGTGCAAAAAAAATATGTATAAAAAGCTTCGTGTTTTGTACTAGACAGCAGCAACACCGATCATAACACTGCCTCAAATCCTCAATTTGTTTTAAGGTGGTTGTCTAGACTCGAGACTACATTTATGAATTTATCAGGAGGGTTTGTTTGAATTTCATGTTAATTTGGAGGACACTTTCCATATAAGCTGGACTCACTATGTTTTCTCCGACCACCAAATATATGTTGTGCTCACTTGACAAAGTTCAGTGTAACCTAGGTGATGATGACTGAACAGTAGAGTGTTCAGAAAATGTCCAAAACCCCAGAAAGTATAAATGAGGATCAAGTGACACTTTCAAAAGCGGCATATAAAGGGTTTAAAGTGCTATTTGAGTGGTCATAGAAAATGTTAATGTTCCTTTGAACCATCTAGAAACCCCTCGTTGATTTTCGCCTCTAAAAATCCAGTTATACAAGGTGTTTACGGTTTTGAGATTATCCTTCTCTAAGGATGATAGCACCCCTCAAAATAAGTCTACAACAAAAAATCGTCTTAATAAGAGTGAGGAGATAAAATATTACAAATAAAAATTATTATCTTTTACTAGGATGATGTTTGGTTTAAATACTTCTCATGCGGTGAACTATCGTTCTATAGAAGGATACCGTTTTTTTTTAATTTTTCAAATTAGAAAGAGAATTCTTTCACCAATGAGACGACTTTTATTAAACACCCTATATACTATAATGAAATAATGAAATTTAAATGAATAACATCGGAGGTTATGAATGTCTTGTTTGCCTAGGTCTAGACAACCACCTTAACTCTTCATGCTTCATACTGTTTTATTGTAAAATGTCCTGTTGCATGACGTCGCATTTGTTTATTGTTTGAGCAACAATCGGCCGCCGAAGAGCGAAGACAATGCGACAATTTCGAACGATGAACACGAATGCGTACAAGACAATGATTCATGTATCATCTGAGCGACCAGCGCGAGCATAATGATCTCTATTACAGAAAGAAATATTACCAAATGTTCCGGTCGGGCGGGAACTTTCACGTTTCATACATTCCATAGCATTGCTCGAATATCTAAGCGATGAGTCCACAGTTGACAAATATCTTCATAAAACATCACGCACGAAAATAGAAAGAAGCTTTTCTTTAACGTAATAGCGCTCAATGTCGATGGCCAATGTTTAGAATTGAAATAAAGTTGTGTGGAACTCTTGACGTAACCAACGAAGAATTAATTCAGGTAAAAAATTGTCGAAAGCTGCATTTATCAATTGGTAACATCAAGTGTATTAAAATTTACACAACTTTATTAAAATTGTATTTTTTTTTCTTGAAAATTTAATTTCGAAGACCGAGGAGACGAGGACATTGACTCATGTTAACGATGAATATGTCAGATTACTCAATTGAGATTGAACAATGAAGTATTGAGATTTCCGTAATTAACGGTACAAATTAATAAGCACCGCGGCTAGCGGCTCCTAAACCTAGGTAATTATTATAATTAAAGTGTGAGAACCAATTTTTTTTTTGGAGCAGTCGATTAAAACTTAATGTCTTCTCGTTTGACGGTTTGAAAAAAAAGGCACGCTTTTTTCAACTTCCGGATCACTTTCACTCGCATGTGTGCCTTTTAATGCCACACGTGATGGCTTTCATTTCGCTATTTCGCTCTCGATCCTTCATCTTGGCGGTGTGCGCGGTGCACAAAAAGCAACCTTCAATTAAATCAAAATCATAGATGAGAATTGAGTCAAGTTCAATGTTTTGGTGTTCAGTGTTTGGGATCATCAACTAGAAATTGCTTTTTTAATTGTTTTTTTTTGTCAATTTGCTAAAATTTCAATATTTTAGAATTTTAGTTTCTTTGCCTTCAGCAGATGTGATGGTAAAAAACTAAGTACTAAGTAGCAGTAGCAAGAAGACGAAAAGGAAGTCTTCAACTTTGCGAGGTGAAAACCGTTAAATCCACATTCACGTCCTCGCCGCATTGGAAGCTAATTTACACTGTGCTCTCTGTGCTTATTAATAATAACGTTATGTGTACTTATCGATGGCTTGTGTCGAAATGGCTTGCGCCTTGCCCCTTGCACATAAGGCATGAATAACTTAAATTAAACATTGACTGAGTGCCTGACTGCCTGTAGCTGTAGTTGAACTGTTACGATTTTTGGTATCGAAACAGTTACTCTTTACTCTCTGTTTATGCTTGATTGATGACATTGAGCCTTGAAGCTCGTGTTACAGTTACAATTCGGTATTCGGCAAAAAGTAAACCTAAGCCCGCAAAGACGCAAACTCTTGTATGGCTAAGTAATTATTAACACTTTTTTCTTTTCGTTTCAGATGATATTGAGGTGTTCTTCATCGCTGGCTGAAGCAAAAATTGGTGTTGAAATTTACAATTGAAAGTAGAAGACGACCCGAGAACGTGTTTATAATAATGGTCAACTCGACGACGACAAATGAATGGAATCGAAACGAAAATTTCATGCGCAAATACTTGCGGTCAAACTCTTCGACGACTAGATGACTAGAAGAAGAAGACGGAAGATGCTTTGGGTGTTTTCTCCGCGCTTGTACGTGTGTTTTATTACGGATAGCGAATTGTGATGCCGATGCGCACCGAGAAAGTTTTCGATTTGTTCGTCGTTGGTCGTTCCTATTCTCGATCGAAGACATCCAATACGTACTTTGCACTCTCTGACTCACTTTTCAATCAATATGAATAAGCAATGAATTGTATTTAACATATTTTTGAATTTCTTCTGAATGGAAGACGAATTTTTCGATTCTGTGCTATTGACACCTAGTAACCTCGCACCCAGCGCTCCCTGCGGCAGTCTTCAAACTTGTTCGTTTTTTACGTGCGCAGACGCATCCAGTGATTAGGCGATTAGAAAATGAATCATAAAAGAAAGTATTTTTTTCTTCAAATATTTGTGCCGGTACTCCAACGCACCAAGAGAAAAAAGGAAACTACGAGGTGCGAAAGAAATTAGACATCGGTGATTTGCAGCTTTCCTGCCTTGAGCTTCATCGATTAAAACAAAATTCGAACCGCGGCACCGGTCTGGGAGAAAAGTAACATATGAGTTTCGCATGCTTAAACTTTATCGCGTGCATTTTGCGTTTGCATGACCGGTGCTGATTTTTGCGCCGTCGAAGAAACGAGGTCACTTCACCTCCGTGCCTCCGTCTCTTTATTCATTCACATTGCTCTTGTGCTTCAATTCAAAAGTGCGTTAACCTTCTTTCAATGCCTCTTAACTTCTTTAACGCAATGTCAATGCTACCAACCACTTTAAAGTTTAAACTAATCGTTCACAATGTCAATGCATTTCGTAAATATTGAAGCTCACCTGTTGATGTTTACGTTTGTCTTGTTGTAGGTGCAACTGTGCAAGGAAGCCCAGGTATTTGGTGCTGATAAGTCACTAATGTACGACGCGATGTGAACGCCTCGAACGTCGAGGATGGTATGCTCCTCGGTGCGCGCTCCTCGCAAGTGGCAAGTGCGCTCCGCAGGTAAAGCGATGTGAAGAAGTAGCAAGTGGAGTGCCTCTGCTGATACGGTGGCAACACGGCACTACGTTACTCGGCTGGTCTGTCGCAACGAAATGGCCGCTGCGAATACCTTGAACTTGTATTTATATAGCATGACCCACTTACCTGGAGGAAGAGATGCACGCCGCATGCGTGCCAGCGTGCGCACACGTCGGCGACGAAGACGATGACGCTGAGGACGACCATCGGTGGGCATTGCCATTGCCATTGCCAATAACGTTCGGATGGGTTGGACCACCGAACTCCGTACAATGCCATAAATGTCATGTATTTGCTCAAACTGGGTGTCATTTCTTCATTACTCTGCTAAAGATTTATACAGATACAGCGAAAAAACAACCAAATGCTAAATTAATCAACAAAATGCTTAATTTCATAATTTCAAAATTTTAACTGAAAAGGTCGATTCATAGTTTGATTTTAGTCTTAATTTTGGTCGTAAGAATGATTAATTTTGGGCTTTCCATAAGCCCATTCATAGTATGATTTTAGCCGTAATCGCGCTCCATAGGATCTTAACAAGTTGGCCAAGTTTCATATTTTGCCTTATGATCGTTAAAATTGACGTCTACTCGTTGTTTTGGGGTTTCTAAGGTGTTTCTAACCAATATATTTTA
>JARJDQ010001269.1:0-19415 GCA_030264215.1 Geostiba sp. GC000077 | reverse complement strand
CGGAACCGCACCCAGCTCCCCAGAGCATCGAAAATGTCTCAATCCAATTTGCAGCGCAAAACTCGAAACCTGAGCAGAAAATTGAAATGGTATTTTTTCCGCGCAGACGACCGCGCTGCGCTGGAGCCTGGAGCTGAGGACCTGCGGAGGTCAGAGGTCGGCACGTGACCGATCGGTAAACGTGGCGCGGGCACGCGAGTGATGCACGGCGCGCTGGGCGGCTGGGCCGAGGCGCGCACAATCCACGATGCGCACGAGGCACGAGGCACGAGCACGACCACATTATAAGGTGATCCGGGACGCGGGACTTTCCTACAAATGCATTGGAAGCAGGGGTTTGACGCACCCAAAATACTCTAAAACAAGTGAAAATGGCCCATTTGATTTACAGGTAAATCAAACAATAGGATAACTTGGATTTCTTGACGAAAACGCGAGTATGCTTAGAAAAGTAAACAATCGCGCACATTGCATTTGTAGGAAATAACTATATTCGGTTGCAGTATAAACAAATTCAAAAGGCGCGCCTATAAATATTGCTAATCTGATGCTGATGGGTGTGTGCTCATTGGCAGCACACTCTCGTATTACACGAAATGGCAAAGCGTTTGACATTACTTTTATTACGTTCTTTTCTGGTTCATTGATTATTCCATTTGGTCATTTGTTGTGATGTAGATGTGTGTGGCTGTAGCGTTTAACGTTTACTCACCTAATAGCTGTTGCAGGGCAAAGTGGGCATTGGCCGGGCCGGGCGCAACGGCTGCATCTTGAGCGATGGATCTTCGTTCGCACGCGGCGAACCAAACTAACAAGCATCATTGACTTGACTCACACATGCATGACATTCAATCAAATACAAGGCAATTACCAATTGGTGACATTTACGATTTATTCCAATAGAATTGGAATTGAATGAACCCCTCGTCCAGAATGGATGCCTTGTGAACCGAGGCCTTGTCTTTGCCTTGCAATGCTCGTTTGTCTCTCTACTCCATGTTGGCTATACTACAAACAAATTCCAAATGGAATCATCATCAGAATCAAGCGTTACAATGACAACACGTATATAATAGAAATGGCAAAACGTTTTTGGGTTTAGTTGCGTCCGTATGCGAGAATGGGAGAATGCATTGCACTGACTAACATTCTAACAATGGGTTAAACGCGACATCGCGCGTTGAAATTACTTACTCAATAATATGGGAACTGGAGTAACATCACCGAGCACCGAGCCATTATGTATATCTTATGCGCCGGCGCAAAGAACAAACGACGCACGTTGTTCGCGGCCACGTTTGCAAACAACGTAATTAACACGCCGCCGTCCGCCGTCGACAACAATCACGTTTTAAAATTAAATGAAGAAGCAAGAAGCTTTACAAATTGAATGAAATGACAAACGCGTCTTTTTTTCGTTTGTCGCATAAAAATGCTTTTAATTTTAGGAAACTGACACAACCAAAACCGATGTTGTGTGTTGTATTTTGCATTGTGTGTGGCTTTGTTTGATTTTGCATATACGTGCGGCTGAGAGGACGAAATTACCGAAAACAAAAAAATACAATAACGTCCCAAAGACAATGAATCGTTGTCAGCCGCCTAATGCGTTTCAAACGTATAGCTGCATGAGCCGCCGGAGAAGGCAAAAGAGATCCAATTAGCACTAACAAACGCGTGCCTGTTGCGTCCGCAATGTGACAGAACAAACGTAACACGGGCGAGCGCACAAAGAAATGCAAAGCATGTGAAATCCCCTGACGACGGCCGTCGACGACAAAAGATGACAAAATTCGTGTAATTTGCCGCCCGTCTTCGTCAGACGTCGACGCATAATCAACTTAATGAATGGCCCGCGACTAACAGACGAAACCTTATTTATTTTTATTTGGAAGACATCATGAAAGTATGCTGAAATTAATTAAGGTGATGCTTGCGTCTTACCGTTGAAGGCTTCGTCGATGAGAGAGTCTTTGACAAAATCCTCACGTCGAACACAAATCGATGCTTCGACAATCAAATGGTAACACTTTTAATTTTAAAGTTACACTCTGGAGTCGGCACGGCCAGCGACAGGATCAGCGTATAGCCTCTCCTTCGCACGTGCGTTCCAAGTCGCGCATCGCGAGCACGTGCTGCAGATGGCTCAGCTGTTCGCGCAGCAGCAGTAAGTAAGTAAGTACAATCCGCGGTTTCAGCGTTGTTCCGCGCACTGGACGAGCGTTTGTTTATACTCGTGGCCGTGAGAACCGCGCGCGCGCGATCTGTGCTGGGATGTTCTGCTCCGAACAACGTCCAAACAGACACTGTCCGCGAGACCGCGAGCGGATGCTGCGCGCCGATGCCGAGATGCCGAGATGCCGAGATGATACGCGTCGAGCGGCGAAGAGAGCGATTTCGCGCCCGCTCCCGAAGACGAATGCGTGCGTTGGCCGAGAGCGCGCGCGAGCCAATGACGGGCGGGTCGCTCTGATTTTTCGCTCCGCGATGCCTACGCGCTTGTCTTGTCGGTGAGTCCGGTACTTCGGTGACTGCGATGCTTCGCCATACGCTATAGCGCGACTGACGATGCTGGTGACTGCAACCCACTACCAACGATATATATATATACATATATATACTTTTTAATTTCTGACTATCGTCAGGGTGCGAGGGCACAGGGCATGATAGGACATCAGCATCATGCCTATATTATAGGGAGAATAACAATTATTCCCAATTATAACGGACATATACATGAGTGGACTTTTACTTTGTTTTCGAAGCAGCATTGCCTGCGTTGTGTGCGTGCTCCAGTTTGCGTTTGCACAGTAAGCAGTAAGCAGTAAGTAACGTTCTCCACGGCAGCGCTGGGCGATCGAAAGTGGTCATCTGGTGCGTGGTGTGGCGCAGCCTCGCATCGCCGATCAGCAATCGGTGATCGGCGATCGGCCACGCCACGCGGAACCCAGCCAACGCCACGCACCGCGCAACACCGTGTGCGTGTGTGTGTGTGAACGCTGGACGCGAATGTGATCTGCTTTAGATCGACGAAACCACGACGACACTCCAAGACGCCAAGACCGAGATCGGGCCATCGGGCGAAACCGGAGCGCGCGTACGCCTGCCAAGTGCCAGAGAGTGGCTGCTGTGGCCTGCGCGGAGGCTATTAAGACGACGACGACTTCCTGCTTAGAACAACTTTTGCGCAGCCTGCGACGTGGTATTCGGTGTTTGCCGGCCCGACCACGCCGACGATATCATGATAATATGTGAACAACTT
This sequence comes from Geostiba sp. GC000077, assembly GCA_030264215.1. Taxonomy (NCBI): domain Eukaryota; kingdom Metazoa; phylum Arthropoda; class Insecta; order Coleoptera; family Staphylinidae; genus Geostiba; species Geostiba sp. GC000077. Next base: position 16,153 of record JARJDQ010001269.1, on the reverse strand, counting down.
TTATTTGTCTCCTTTTTATGCGACTACGTGCTTTAATTACTATTCATCCATGTTGTCAACGAAAGGGAGAGTAGTGCAATATTCAGCAATTCCCGCATGCACAGAGCCACACGCAAAATAATAGTGATTGATGATTTTCAATCAGGAAAGTGCCACCTGGCTGCTGGCTGGTGTCCGGCTGTTCGGGCAACGATGAAATACGATGCAATATCGCAACACCTAAGTACCCACTCGCTGAAACTATAACAAATTCAATATCTATTTAAAACAACCTCTTGGCGCAACGTTATTAATATCACATTTGCGCCTAGCGCGCAATGGATGCGCGGGAATGTGAAATGTGTGCAAATTGAGCTAGAGTGATTGGCGGTGGCCACCGAAATGGGCAGTGCGAACGTGAGATGCAACGTAACCTGGTGTGATGGACGCGTGAATAATATAATGTATGCTGTTTGCCTGTATGCCTCCCACATGCGCGCTGATTAGCGAACAGACGCGCACATCGTTGTCCGCAAGCAACTGGACCCCCTCCCTCCCCCCTCCCTTCCCCTCAGACGCAAGTCATGTGCGTTATCGATAACTGCTTACTAAGTCTACTACTAATTCTACTTACTAATTCTAACAATTGTAATGCAGTATATTATATCGTTTATATCTTGTTAGCTATATCATATGGTTACCTTGATGGTAATCGTACCATCAAGCGACCTCAAACTGTTGAATTTCTAACGTTACAATTTCTTGTCCGGCGCACCTCAAAGAATTACTTTTTTCGAGGCAGTTTGAAGTCAATATCGGTTTATTTTTCATTCGTATTTTAACAATTTGGACAGAGTTGGTTGATCAAACATCAAAACATCATCACATCTGGATATAAATTAAGAAATTAGATTCAGAATGCAAAAACGTTCAATAAAGAATTTGCAATTGCAATTTTGAATTTCGTGCATTTTTTTAAATTCAGTTTTCTGTGGTGCATATTAAAAAATAAATATCGATTAAAGAGTGTTGATCACCTCTTGATTTCCCTGGTTTATGTTCTCTATCTCTATCATCAACTCCTCATCTTCCATTTCTTCTCGTTTTCTAGTAGAAGGTAAATTAACGCGACTGTCGCATCTTATGGTCGCATCAAAAGAAATGGATACCTTTGCGACAGTCGCACAACGATAGTCGCAAACCGCAGCCGCACCAAAGGAATCCTACCTTTAGAGCGGCCGAGACGTAAAACAATTCGAAAGAAATGTATCACGAATAAAAAAGTATTCAACACCACTCGTGACAAAGTATTAAAAGTTAAAAGTATGTGGCACGTGCGAAATGTGGTAGTACCTACATATAAAATCCGTAAAAGCTCCACTCACTTTCGGCTTGGGAAGAATTATGGTCCTATATAGGTAATATAGGGGATTTATTTATAACGAATAGTTTGGCCGTGATGCTAAATTTTGTCAATTTTAACGATTACTGACTTGCATCGTACCTACCGAGGGCTTAAGGCGCAGTTTAGGCTTCCTTCAATTTGTGAAGCTGGAGGATTATTGAAGATTTATGACCCGTGCATATAACAATTGAATGCGAGCGAGCGCACTGCTGGGCATTCTTTTGTTATGCAAGGGTCGCTAATCCTCCAGCTTCAAAAAACAACCGTACCTGTCGAGACCCTTAGTCCTATAGTTTCGCCGTAACTCTTTTTATACCTGAGTACGCATCATAAATATAATGGATCACATAATCATAAATTAATATTAATATAAAAAAAAAGTTTACTACATTGTTTAATCACCCAAATTATATTTATACTCATCTAAAATCTTTAAAATACAAATTAATATTGTAAACAAAAAGAAATAAAACTATATAGGTTCTTCTCGTCTTTTAAAAAAATTTAAACTTTTAAGAAAAATAAAATTCAACTAATTCATAAAGAAACAGTTATTTTCTCGTCCAACCCTTCATACCAGTTCCTAATTAAGCAACTAATGATTATGCTACCTTTGCACAGTCAAAATACTGCGGCCATTAAATTACTCAATGGGCAGGTCAGACTTTAAATTAAATTACAGAAAGACATGTTTTTAATAAACAGCCGAAACATGTATTTGCCTAGTTCCTGTTCATGACCATTTAAATGAATTAATTATTACATTAATAAATTATAAACCTATAAATCCGGTGGAGTCAGGTAAGCATTTTCGTGGCCGAGTTCTCTCCAAAGATGTCAAATTTTACCTGTGGCCAAAAAAACGTCATGACCGTCACAACCAATTGAAATCAACATATACTGTTAATTACCCCCACACCGTCTTTATCCGTCCATAACTATTCATGATGCATGTAGGTAATAAATACTTAAGCCGACATCAACGAGTCAACGACATGAACTATATCACACAGGATCACGCAGCGGTAATGCCCAATAAAATAGCGTTAAAAAAATCTATCACCAACCCGCTGCATCGCACCGAGGACTGATCATCAACACATTAGCACTAGCAGTGAGCAATGAGTAGTACAGTGAGCGACGTTTTATTACGTTCGTAAATCAAACCCGCGCGCATGAATGTTGCAGTTGTAAATTCATTAAAATTCATTAACACATCGCCATTTGCGATCTGCGTTAAACATCCTGGAGTGACATTTTCACACAATACACCCCGTCCTTCAAACTCTTGACAAGATGGCTGGCATAGCAGGATTGCAAAATCGCCGTAATTTCACCTCCGATTTGAAAAGCGGTGTGGCGGTGATTGTTGTTTTCGGTTGCGGCGAGTGAGCGTTCGCGATCCGCGCGCGGAGATGGTGTTCGGTGTTCGCGCTGGTCGAGTGCACACGTCTCGCCAGCTCGTTGCGGCCAGCGCTGCCAGCTAGCGATAGTAAAAGTGGCCACGCCTAGATCGATATACATACGTTCTTACTTACGTATGCTGATTTTTGATCAACGGCAGCCTTTGGTTTTTTTTTGCATCGCGCTTTGGCACCACCTCCGTCCTCGAATGTGCAGAGCACATCTGCTAGCTGCAAAAGGCGGCGCGCGGCGGCTACTGCGCCAAGTCGTAATTGGATGGAATTCTCGTGCGCCAAGGATACACGCTGATGATTTAATTAATTAATCAGGTTCCCATCACACCACAATACTCATTATTGTGATCGCGTCTCGATTATGATCGTCTCCTATGATCTGATCCTCGCAAAATACTTTATGTTTATTAAATATTTTATCGCACCCCCAAGAGTGATGCTTATATGCGTTTAGTCCATTTAAAAGCACTCGTCCTAGGTGGCGCTGGTGTCGCGCCGCACCGGCCGCACCTAAAAAACAAACAGCTGTTTACGATGTGTGCAAAGTGTTCATCTATCGAGCGGATTGAATTATTGTTACAAGAACGCTTTTAAATCCATATCAAAAAGTGCAAAATTAAATGGGGAGCGATAAAACGTTATATACCACTTGGCCGCTCCTCTGGATGCGTTACTTCGTTCAACTCATCTCGCCCTCCGACGGCTGACGCCGTCGGGCCTCGATGCGTTTCATTTTGTAACCTGCAACCACGAGTTCGCGGCCGCGTGCTATAAATAACTATATTAGTGCATCCCTGAAAGAAGCGCACCCAGCAAGAGCGCACCCGGAAATTGCATCGCCGCGTGAGGCGTCGCTTAGACGCTTATTTCAGTGGCGTTCATAGAGTGTGCGAGCGCACTCCAATGCGCACACCAATGTGGTTTTATTTGCGAACTTGCGCGGTGCGCAGCCAGTGAAAGTGACACATCCAATGGAGGACTCGAGCGCTTGCGCGTTCGCCCGGCGGACATGCGGCACACGCTTCATTTGTTACGGAATTACGCCGCATGCAGATATTGTAGATAGACAGATAGAGTTATTTATTTATAGGTATACATATACGAGTGTTTATTTACGCTCGTATCGGATGTTGTTACGTGCCGCACGAAGGCCCAAAGTGAGCGGATTGATTGAAATGCCTGAACTGAATATCGTCCTGGACGCTGTGCTGGAGACTGGAGTGCTGGACGCAGCCCCATCCTGTAACAACGCAAGCCTTGCAAGTTGCAACTTGCAACCTTTGATCAGCTTTTACTTTTCTTACTACTGCAGGCGGCAGGCGGACGCGGACGACTGAATGAAGCATGAAGCAAAATGATGACATGAAGAGCACCACGACTCACGTAACCGCGCGTCTTCGACATTGACGGCATCTGCCTTTTATTTCTTCATCGACTTACGCGTCTCACTGTGGACTGGGCTGGGCCCCAATGTCGTTCTTATCGAACCAGTTGCGCACACGCACACACACAGGCGCGCATACGCCATTAAGAAGATGACCTACGTTACTTTCTGAGATGTTACGTAGGGCACCCGCTGACTGCAAGAAGCGCAACAACTCGATATGTGCTTCGTCTGCCACTTTCTTGTATTGTTAGTAAAGGTCAATTTTGTCTTCATCGAAAGCATCGGGCGTAGGCTTTTTCTACGACCACCCGTAAACTGGTACTTTACATACTGCTGCGTGTGCTATAGTACTCACTCACGTACTTATGTAAGTAGTAAGTACATGGATCCAGCGAGAGCACGCGTCCGAATTTAAATGAAAAAAAGTTATATTTATATATACAAGGTGAATTTTTAATCGCGGAATTCCTCTGGAGGTAAAAGAAGTAGATTGGGCGAAAATAGTAGGTAAATTGTTTTAAACTCAGGATTGTTACTTCAAAAATTCAATTGTTCCAACGATATTGCAAGTGGATCAAAAATTTCAATTGCAATAGATAGCAAATTAATTAATCTTTCAATTAAACTTTTAATTGAAAGAAAAGAATAATTAAAAAGACAATTGACAAAGAAACTTTAAAGCTCTGTATCTTGGCCTTCAATAAAACCTCCAGAGATAAGCTGCGACTAATGAATCACCCTTTATATATATAAATTTGAAAACTTGTTATTTCAAAATAAATAATCTTTCGATTACACGTTGAATTAAAACAAATGAATAATTATGAAAAAAGTTAACAATGAAATTTTACAGCTCTGTATCTCAGCTATGAACAGAATTTCCCATCTTGTTTTCTATATGGTTTCATCCATGTCAATTTACATTCAAAATTATATTTGCCTCCTTTTTTTGGAAGTCAAAATTACGACTGGAAATCCAAATAGTATATACCAACAATTTTTGATGGCTCGGTAATGTATCACAAATCACAATAACTCAAAAACTATTGTACCAACATCTATTAGCATCTGTTACTTAATGATCAGTGCTTGATCATAAGTGATGGGCTCGAACGAACGAAGACTGTGTAGAACTATGAGGAAGATAGTGACGGGCAATAAAAATGTCATACTCGTCTCGTGTCTGACTGCGAACTCTTATATTTGCCTTATATTTGCATGTCCGGTGTGGCTGCTGATAACAGTGCGTGCAACGCCAAAATAACATCATGATTCAAAGAATGCATATTGTCAGAGGAGACGGGTAAACACCTATGAAGTTTATCCTATTATCCTTGGCATAGGCCTTTTAATGGACGCGCGTGCCTCACTCGTTTCGTTTGTTCTGCTGGATCAATTAATAAAGGATTGGTTACATTTAGAAACAAATATTAAATTTTCTCTTTAACCATCTTCGCATTCATTTAATTGTTATGAAGCTGTAATTTGTTACAAAACTCCTCTGCTTTAAATGGTTATAAAAATGTGCAATACGCGGCAGATCTTTTGAGTTGCACTACACAATGTCGTTTAAATAATTGAAAATCAAGAAAACTACCACCTTGACTCAAGCCAAAGTTGCTGTGGAGCTGTGGTAACATCTGCCCTAATCATTTCCGTGAGTGAAGGAGTGAAGCATTAAGTCAACAATACCGCTTGCAGGCAGAAACTACTAGAAAGCAAAGTGCCATCTAATAACTAACAAGGCATTCTAATTTAGGCTATAGAGTTGTAGAGGGTAAACAAAAAGTTTCTTCAGAATTAGAATGATCTGGAGAGTTTTAGATCATACTAATGGGAAACAAACAATATGTTTTGTCACATTACAAAGGATATTGAGATGTTTAGATTATATTCTACATTTCTGGGGCTTACACACTCATATACCTAGATCAAAATTAAGGTAATCCATACCATCCCAATTGTTTCTTTGAGATTCCAACCTCAAGCCACGTAAACGTCAGGAGCCCCAAATCATGCCAAATCAGTGATCAGTGTGATCAGTGTCGGCAGTCGACGTGTCGAGTGGTCAATAGAGATAAACACCAGGGCTATAATTGTTGGTTGCGATAGTTACCAAGAAATTGTAAGTGAAATTGAGCGAGATATTGTAGCGTGTAAAACGGGCCTTAGTTTATTTCCTCTTAGTGAAATTGAAAATTTTATTTCAATTTAATTTCTATGATGTGGGACGATGGAAACCATGACAACGATGAAACGTTGGCTCTTGGCTAGAAAATGGAGATAACCTGGTGTTATCTCTGGGTATGTCTATAGGTATGTCTACACTTGGGCGCTTTCCTTTCAATTTTCCATTTCAACTGTCATTTTAATTTTCCCCAACAATCATGCAAAATGTAATCTATAACTTGCAGGATATTATTACCCTTGCTGGTTAGCAAGGTTACCAAAGAAAATTGAAAGGAATGGTCATTTCATAACCTTCATTAGAAAACTGGCAAGCTATTGTGTATGTGTATGGCATTCATTTGTAACAGTTATTCTCGGCGTAGTTTGGGCGCAGAATAGATAAGAGGCAGAAAGCCAGAAAGCGTTGTATAAATGGATACAAAGACCGCGGGCCTAATAAGTCGAGCAATGAGCAATCGCAATTTTCATGCGATTATTACGCCCGAATCGCGAATGTGTCAGCTTCGACTCCCGGCTCGCTGATGCAGCGGGAAGCGCGAATGCAAATAGTAGTTGTGACATTTGCGGAGCCGACACCCGGAGTCACTCGCTCCATAGCTCAATGTTCCATTCAACTTCGTTTGTCCAGTCGGCCAGCCAAATGCACATGCATTGCGCTTTGCGCACACTCACCTCACCGCGCAAGACATTTGTTGCATTGTTCGCCAGCGTGCACGTGCAGTGCGCGCAAAGTGCAAAGATTAAGAATTAAAACAAACAAAGCAAAACAAAGCTGTGAAATTTAATGTTTCATTATGTAAATCAGCAAATGCCTTATGCACTAGATCAAACTTCAACTGCGCGGATTTGCACATCCCTAGCTCTTTTGTTATGGAATTAAAGTACGATTCTGAGTTCGATCATAGTTGTAGTCCTAATCGTAGTCGGATCTTAATCTTAATCGGAATCTTAGTAGCCATTCATAGTTCTATTGTGCATCGTAAGAGCTCAAACGACTGAAACCGGTGAGTGACGCCACATGTTCGCACTTTGCCTGGCTGTGATTGGCCGTTTCAAGGTCAATCCTAACGATCGTAAGGATCGTACGGCAAAAGATGAAACTTGGCCAACTTGTTAAGATTCTTCGGATTGCGAATACGGCTAAGATTGAACTGTGAATGCGCTTCTGGAAAGCCTAAGGTTAATACTTCTTAGGACAAAAATTAAGATTGCGCCTACGACTAAGATCGAACTCTGAATCGTACTTAATAAATGTATAAAGATTATTCGTCAAGTCGGAGTCAAGTCGTAGTCATCATTCATGGGCGTTTGGCGGGGTGTACCAACACCAACACGCAATACGTAATAAACTCAAGGTTCGATCGGTTTTTCATTTGGCGGCAAAAATGACAGCGCAGCGTGCCGCGTCGTGAATAACAATGCAACGCATAAACGCGCGCGCGAATCACGAGCTAAGAGGCGAGAGAATAGAGAAGAAGAAGAAAGGAAAAAAATGCCATCGCAAAGCGAAAGTGACATAGAAATACTAGGCTATGACGAGATTACGCGTTACGCTCGATCGCTGACGAAAAAAAATCCGTCAAACTCAATAAACAAAGCAAAAGCAAAGTTGGCGCGAAACATCGCGCGTCGCGCCGCCACCGACCGAAAAATCGTAGACGAATCGAACGAATCCGATGGCGAGGACGCCGCGATGAGAATTTCTTGTCGCTAGCGAACCGTTCATCCGTCAACACATCGACGGTCGAAGTTTCTAGTCTACCAGTGCCGAACAAGCGCCAAACAAACGAAAAAACCAAACGCGCACCGCCGAATACAACGCGCATTCGAATTGTCGCAATTTTCACGAATCGCCGGCGACGCGACGGTGGAAAAGGAATGAAAGGATGACAAATGACGGGCGCGTAAAAAGTGTATCACTTTCGAATGATGTCGAAAACGTTAATTAAACTCGGCGCAGCGAAACAACACACCAAACGCGCATTAAGCCAGATTCAAGAATCTGAAAACAGGCTCAGCATCCATCAGACATCAGAGCACTCGAGAGCATTTGAAGTAGCATAATAAATAGACCAAAATTTGGACATCATTTTGTCTAACGAGGTTAACATCCTTGGCCACATCCTATTCTGCAAAACATAACTAATTTTATGATTTTGTCTAGGGCTGCAATGATGCCTGAACGTTCTTGTATGAAATAGAAATCATTCGCAGCTCTGTATCGAACGCCTATATACTGACTGGGTGACTGGTTCATTAGTTCTTGGAGGCTGCATGCTACAGCGTTGTGGCCGCAGCGCGTCCTTTTCATTTCGGTGATTCGAATCGCTAGTACGCTCGTTCAAATAGAAAATTGCCAAAAGCGACGCGTTAAAAATGGCATAACAATAGATTCTTAGGCTTCGGCAAAGCGGCCCCGAAACGAACGACTCATTATTATCGCTTTTATTTATTGCAGCGCGGTTCCAGTGTTGGCGCGCGTGCGCGTGAGACGATTGAGATAATGCACGATTTTTCCAAGTTTTGTTCTTCGCATAATTTATTGATTTTGAATGTTTTAAATGCTGCAGGTGAATCTTGATTCATTTGCAATTCATCAGCGAGTGCCATGCGACACGCGAGTGACTATTATTTACACAAATTACACATTTGCATTACGCACGATTACCTTCACCGGCGAGATGAAACAATGCGCTGCGGACAAGTAGACCACCCGTTGTAGCAACGAAAAAGATTGCAAAGAATTAAGAAAATTGCCGAAGAAAAAATGCTGCGGCTTGCACAACGTTAACGTAAACGAAGGCGAACGAAAGCGAAAGCATGTAATATGTCTCAATCTCTTGTTGAGGCTCTTAATCGCAGAATTTACCTAGCAGACGGTCGTCAGATGATTGCATTTCTGTTCTTTGTCATTCTTCAAAACAAACTCAGTGCGCAAAGTGAAATAAACGTTGATTGCCAGAAGTCTGGTGCAGTATTAATTAATTTTCTTCTGTATCGTCAACGCTAATTTAATTTCTTGCCTACTTCGGGCGCGTGCAGTAAGTATAGGTAAGTATTTACATACATAGATACACACGAAGCCATGATTTGCATCTTTATTGCTGTTGCCTGTTGCCTGTTGTAGGATTAGCACTTGCCACGTCTGGCGAAATCGAGAGTGGAAAGCCACGCCGGATGTGAAACTCGCGCGTTTCCACCCGGCCCGACAAAAGGACCAATTAATAATCACCAATTGATAATTTAATTGATAATGATGAGCTGCTATAAAGCAGGGCCGGTTCGAACGGCAAAGTGCGAAGGCGAAGATGCTATTTGCATTTATGTTTGCAGCGCTTCCTGCCGGCTAGCGGCCACCATCGCTGCTTCCATTCGAAAATGTAAATGTTAAGGTGGACATCTTGCGACTGTTTCGGCATGGCTAAACGCGGCAGCCTGTTAGAATTCTGCTCCAGTTTAAAATGACTTTCGATTTTCGTCAAATATGGCCAGCAGTCATTCGCTACATACACATGTACTTACGAATGTAACCATGTATACATACGAGTTTGTTACTGCGCTCACTCCGCTTTTATCTCTCAAGCGCGCCGCGCCACGATTTGGGCTTGGCACTTTTCCTTCTTTCTATCGGCGTGCTTGCTAGAGCAGTGGCTACCTACCATGAACCATGAGTGGTTAGCTGGTTACCACTACGCACACACATGCGCATTGCGCTCACATTTTCGAGAGAGTCCTGCTAATGATCACCAGCACCAGTGAACTCGTGAAGACAAAAAGTTTGCTTTGGATATAGTATAGATTATTATAGATTGTGTTGCAAGTAGGAAAAGCGACATATTCTCGTGCGATTGTAGTAGTACACATACTATTTTTCCGCTGATCGAATGTACAGACCTCATGACGGATACATTCCGGGACTGTACGGAAATGTGAAACTCGGCGGAATGAAGCTGATACGGTGGAAAAGATTTTTACGTAATTCGCGATCTATAGCAGGTCAAGTAAACGAGAGGTATTGTCCGCTACGCTACTCCTGCTAGACCGCGCCTAAGTGTATAATATTTTGCCATCGCGCTTGGCACGTGCTAGGAACTGAACGCAGAGCGCACATATACAGGGTCTTAATTTTAAAAATGTGCATATGCCCTGAATGTTTTTCCCATGCATATCTGTGTTAGAGTATAAGTCACGTTACCAGCTCCGGTTGTTTGTAAAAGTGGTGAGTTTGGCTTTCAAGGGTGCTAAGCTCAGCACTTTCAAATGGCGTCGTCTTCAAAGGCGAGACGACGCCTAAACAACCACAAGAAGAGGCGGCTTCAGCTTGCGACTGAGTCAGCCTGAGGAGCATTCGACTGAGTTATCAGAGTTGCCATTATGGCGAGTAATATTGTGTTATATGGTGCTCGGGGGTGGTTGAGAGGCTTCTACGCGGCGAAGGAGTGGTTTGTCGAGGACTAGCACTGTTAAATTCACCAACGACGTTTACATCAATCTAACACCTGTATAATGTACGACTCTTTCAATGAGAACAAAAATGCAAATGAATGCTTCGTGTGTCAGCAGTGCCATCAGGCAATAAAAACAGAAAACAAAAAAATGCGCGCGGTGCGCCAATAAGTACACGTTTATATTGTTTTGTTTTTATTGAACGTGTCTTATGTATAGTTTTAAAATGTATTTCCTGTATGTTACTCGCGCGTGCTAATTTTCGGAATTGTAATTTATGCTTGAGACAACGACAAGTCGTCGTCCACTGTATGTACTACCTCGGCGCGCCGGCGCTGGAGGAAACGAAGGCAAAAAGTCTGCAGCGTCGCAAAAAGTTGTAGGTGTTGCTACGGTTATTGCACCGGTGCGCAGACCAAAAGAGAAAATGCGAAAATGCATTTCAGGAGGCATAGCAGCAGCAGTTGCAAGTTACAGGCTGCAGCCACCACGGTGCGGCCGGCGCGGCTATATACCAGCTAGCGACTAGCGCCCGCACTAGACCAATTATACGATACTAATCTCCTCGAAGTCCTCGATTGCGTCTTTGCGAATTTTCAATCGGCTTTCAATTATGCGATCATTGCGATCGACGATTAGAATTGCGCGACTTAAATGTCACCGGCCGGCATTTTTCTTCTTCCTCTTTCGTCCGCGGTGTGGCGCGTGGTGTCTAACGAGTGCACGGCCGCGCGATATGTTAATCGAATCCGTTGATTGTATTATCTATATTACAGACATCACAGTGACGCCACAAGGTCAGAGAGGAAAACGGGAAAAGGAGATGGATGGTGTGGTTGATAATCTTAATTGCGCACATGTTTGTGTATTGTAGCGATTTGCATCGATGTCAAATCGCGCAATAGCCCGCAATGGCAGTCATCGTCGGCGACGTCGTCGTCGTCTTATCGTGAAGCGCTTAAGACGCAACGTAATGGTCGTGATGGGCTTGGAAGAGGCAATCCTGCGATGCACGAGTGAATTGCTCGCGTTGAGCGAGCGATGAATTTGAATTAGATCTCGATCGGGCGTGCTGCGTGCTAGGCGGCGGCGGCGGCGCGGAGCTCCATCCGTGGTATGACATGCCGGACGAAGAGTTCCCTTGGCACAATTCAAACACCGTTGCCAATTGCCCGCGGAGCTCGCGGATCGATCAGCCGGATCGAACGCAAAAACGCATCCAACTCGCCTGCGGTGGCAGCTCTCATATTTGTGCCCAAATTCAATTCATCCGGAAATTTCGCAATTCGGTAGAGTTGCCCAACGCTGCCTGGTGCCTGCTGTCTGCCACCGTAATATTGACACCACTGCAAATCAGAAGATCCTAGGTTACTCGAATTGGAAATGTCTGCGCTCTGAATAAAAGTGTGGTGGTCGGCGTGAGTTTCGAATAGATTGTAGATCTATTAGAAGAACGAGCTGCCTGCGAACCACACCCAATTGTTGTGCGGCCGATTCCCAGTTTGCAGCGACTTGGCGGCCTACAATAAGTAATACGAATACGACATGCCTACACTAGATTTTATTTCTCTTGTCGCAGCCAGCGCCGCACCGGCCATCAACCAACCACTTTAACCTTTCTCGTGGCTCGTGGGAGATGTGAAGCGCATCCTTTAGTCTCTAGTGCTTTTTGCAGAACCCGATAACAAATGGCAACTGGCAACAAGATACGGCAGCCAGAAGTGCCAGAACGCCCAGCCTAGAACCCACCCGGTAATCGAAACAATTAACGCTACCAGTTGCATTGTTTAGGCCGTAGCACCGCGCGGCAACTTCATAAAATGAAGCACTTACATACATACATAGCGGACGCATAGTGCATAGATCAAAGGCATTTGGAGTATTATACTAGATAGATAGAGACCAACTGCGCCAAGCGCGACGCGTGGGGGCCGGCGCGGAGTCGATTCGCCGTCGCCTGCGGCCAGGGCGTAGTCCGCTAGTCCAGCTCTCCAGCTAGTCCGCAGACGACCGGCGACTGCCGCAACCGCAACGGTCGCGCTTTTCTCCGGTCCTTCGGCGTCCGGCGAAGAAATCCGCTGCGGCCGTCGCAGGCTCAGCCTCAGCCGCACAGCCGCAGTTGATGTTGATGCTGGATGCTGACAACGCACGCGCCGCGCCGCTCAGCTACGGTTACTCTCTCCCTTCACTTCCATTCTTCGCTGTTTCACGACGCGCTGTTTGCAACAAAAGCGAAATTAATAAGCGCCGCTATCGAGCCGTCATCGCTGGCTCATATTGCGCAACTACCGTTGGCTCGGGCGGCGCGCATAAGGAAATGCCACATTTCGAGCTATGCGTGGAAAATCGTCCTAAATGTTATCTATTGTCTTTGCTAATGCGTGTTAACTGAGTGTTAACTGCACCAAATTCCAACACAAAGTTGCAATCGGTAACGAATCACTGACATGTACGAGTAATGATATTACTAAAAATAAGTAAATTAAAAAACGTAATAAAAATTAATTTACATACTTGATATTTATATCACAATATACATTTTTTTTAAATAGACGTCGTATGTAGGCATTTGCCGCTGGAATGGTCTCAGCGCCGCGTGCCGGTAGTGTGAGTGGCCCATCAAAGACACCCTCGCCAGCTCTAAAGAAAGCCTCTTGTGGAACCGCAATGTCGGCATACCGTCACAAGAGGGTGTTGGGTCATTGGTTCTACCCGTTACGTTTCCATGAACGCATGCTAGCAACATTTATTAACAATACAAGTAAAAGAAAATAAAGGTTACAGCCTAATATACCCTCCTCTCATACCATCACATACCCTACCTTCGCTGGCCTTCACGGAAATTTGACGTGCTCGTAGCCAGAGCGTGGCCATAGCATCGTGGGGTCGAAAGCCACACTCTTCCGTGGCTCCTTACCAGATCCGCATATACCCTCTCTAACTCGAAGGGCACCTCTCTTCTCGTGCACATCTTCTTCACTAGCTGCTCTAACTCCTGTTAGCAGGTAGGAGGTAGGTTAGCAGATCTCAGCTGGATCTGATCCACCAGTTCCGGGACCGGGAATGTGATCTTGTCTCCTTTGGGGTGTAGATTCCTAACCAAGTGTCGCAGCGCTGTTGTTAACAATCTTGCTTCTTCCAACTTGCTCAACCTGTACACATCTTCTTGTTGTCCATATGTATGGTTCGGGGCTCTTTCGGTCCTCCTTCTCCTGTAGGATCTTCGCACCCGTTCCATTATCCCTATATCTTCTTCACCGGCCTCCTTCGGAGCCCCCGGATCTACTCTGCCAGGTAGCTATCGTCATCATCCTTAGCTCGCTCTTGGGTTCAGGTGGGCCTTCGAAGTCCAGGGGTATTTGGCCTGCAATTGCTCCCGCTGCCTCTGCTGAAAGCAGTCTCTGCACAGATTCCACCTTTCTCAGCGCCGTTACTCCTATAGCTCTTCTCTGCCATACCACCGCGCCATTGAGCATGGTCGACTGTGCAGCAGCTGCCTCCAGCTTCCTTTTTTTGTTGGCGGGGTCCCGTGACGTTTGGCATTATGCCCTGCAGCATCTTTATCTGCCCTTGGTCTTCTCTATCGCTGCATCCAGGTGTTTTCCAAACGTCAAGTTCTTGTCGACAACAAACCCAAGGTCACGAATCTGGGGCTTGATGTTTATCTCTCTGCCGCGGAAGCAAAGTACAAACTCCTCGTACTTCTTCCTTCCGGCGATCATCATTGCCTCCGTTTCTTGGGGTGCAATTGCCAGTCCCTTACCCTCTAGCCATCTGTCTATCCGTTCTATTAAACAGTCTTCTGACCGTTCTTTCATGTCCTCCGCAGTGCCTGCAGTTACAACCAGGTCGATGTCGTCTGCATATCCTATGAGTTCCGCCCCCGGTGGTAACGGCATACGAAAGATTCCGTCAAACAGTATGTTCCAAAGCTTGGGTGCGAGCACCGAGCCTTGTGGAACGCCAGCTGTGATCTTCGTCTTATCCTGCATCACCTCCCTCAAGTTGACGCTGTTGAAAGCGTTACTAATGTCTATTGTCACTAATAGACACCGCTTCCGGGTCTGCAGTGTCTTCCCCAACTCCTTCTCCGCTATCTGGAGTACCCGCGTGATTGCGTATGTCGTCGAGCATCCAGGACGGAAACCGTACTGCCTGTTCGACAACGGCTTTTGCATGGCAATCTCCGACTTCAATTTCTGACCGATCAGATGTTTTAGTAGTTTTGCCCTGTTGCTGATATGGCAGATCGGCCTAAAATCAGATGCCTCCTCTCCCTTCTTGCCCGGTTTCTTGAGCAGAGCCAGTTTCGCCGTCTTCCTTTCCATCGGGATTATTCCTGACTTGAGGATTCCGTTCATCACTTCTAGGACGAATCCAGGCTCGTTTGCGGCTATTTCCTTCCTTGACCTTGACCGGTATGCCATCTGGGCCTGGCGCCTTTTTTGTGTTCAGCTTTTCCGCAGCTCTTCTTCGTTGAACGGCTCATAGATGGCATGCATGATCTCTTGCCACTTTGGTTCTTGGTGAGCCGGAAAAAGTCGCCTCGCGATCTGTATTTGTCTCGCTTTCGTGGGGCGAGGGGGGCGCGGCGCAACTTTCTTCATTGCGATCCCCCACACGTTGTCCTCTAGGTCCCTAAGGAGCTTGTCCCAGCATTTGCCCTTCTCTTTTATTATCAGGAGCCTTAGGGCTCCTCTCTCCTTCTTCAGTGCCCTTGCCTTCTCCACCGAGGGCCCTCCTCTTTTTGCTTGTCTGGTGTACTTCCTTCTCCTGCGTACACCCTTCCTCCTCTGTCCTTTGAGTTCAGGTGTTCACCAGTACGCCCTTTTCTCCTCCATGGGTTTCCTGGCTTTAAACGTGTCGTTGCACAGTGTCTTTTCTATTTGCATCAGGACCTCTGGTGTTCTGGCATTGGCTGTCTCTACCAGCTCCTTGAGTTTCCTTGCTGTCTCCTCTTTGGTTTTGAGTCTTCTTCGGGTATTCCATGATTCCATCCGTGGGGGTTGCTTTCCCCCATTTTTGGCATTGTGTCGTGTTTCCTGATCTTTATCTCTATGTAGTTGTGGAGGCTCAGCCTCTGTTCCTCCTCTAGGGCATTCCATCCACAGACTGACTTTGCTAGTCCCTGCGACACCAGGGTAATATCGATGTGTGTTTCTTGATTTCCTCTCTGAAAGGTTGGTGTTCCACCCTTCCACTCAAAAATAAACCTTATCCAGCTTGGCAAATTCTCATACGTGCTAATTTCGAATTTTAATTAATTATAAACGAGAATAAATATTATGTGCTACGTACGTCATTTTTGAGCCTGTGTTGTGTATGTGT
>JARJDQ010001263.1:0-20438 GCA_030264215.1 Geostiba sp. GC000077 | reverse complement strand
TACTTTTTATTTCCTTCGTTATGCTGGCGACGTGAAAGCGCAACGTCCTGGAAAAGACGGGATTATTTGACTGGAAGAGTGCTTCAAATCTATAATAATAATTTTTCAAAGTTTTGCCTTCCGCGCATTTCCTGCGCTTTCTGGATGCACCCGGATAAATCGGCAAATTGCTTTCTCCTCGCCGCACTCAAGGATACGGAAGCAGATGCTTCAAACAAATCGTCAGTTGCACGCATTCGTTTTTATAATTGCCATTATTTTGTTGATCCTGCTGAATCGTGGTGGAGAGATGAATAATGAAGTTGGAGAGCGCACTAATTTGTCTTTAACGAATTCATTTGTAATCATTTTCCAACGTCCGTCGCAGATCGCAGTGATGTTGGGAGAGTGTTGGAGACATCTTATGCAGCGTCTAAACTGAAGCTGTCAGTGTTTTGTGATGGAGCGAAAGAGCGATAGCAGGAGTCTACTGCTGGCAATGCTGCGATCGTGCGCCAGACGCGGAAAGATCAACACATTAGCGTCGCGCTGCTGTTTACATTATTAGATTTGATGTTCACTGTCATGTTGTCGTCTAATCGTGTGACACTTCTTATCAGCTCTAGTGTGAGTACAAGTTCTATCCTAACGACATGTTTGTATGCGTCTTCTACTCTTCTTACTTCAAAAGCATCTTTGGCCTAGGTCCCAAGGACAAGAGCGCACTTGTAAAGAGGTCTTTAGTGAATGATCCGCGCGTTCTGCAGGCTCTGCGCGCTACGCTGTTTCAGTAATAGCTCCCTTACTTAGGGAGATATTAGAACGAGTGTACGTAAGCCACCGGATGTATCCCGTCGAACGAGAGCTTGAGAATCCATTGTTTGAGCTCCTATTGTGAAAATCGACCTCGCGCTTTGGGTCAACGTTTTCAGGACTCTAATATCTCCCTTACACTTTACTGATTCCCGCAGTGTGCTGACGAATTCTCCTCTCTAATCTGCTCCTTACAATTATAGTAGCAATGCGTTCATAGTCGTCGCATTCAGCCAATGGGCCCGGGACAAATCTTTAGTCGTTCACTAAAGACCTCCTAAGCGCGGGTCGATGTCTTCTCGAAAATAAACGCACGCGCAATTAATGATCAATCTTTTTTTATTGCGCCGCCTTTTGGCAATACTCCCGATGCGTTTGCCGACGCGGCGCGCAGAGTCGTGACGAGACGTCCGAGACCGGCTGGTATTCTAATGGTTCCGATTAAGACATTGCTGAAATTAACAACACAAAACGTCTTGCGGCAATTAAAAAAGATGACTTCATTATATTCGTGCCGCGGTGCCGGCACCGCGACGAAGCACGAGTTCCGAGAGCTGCGCGACGCGCAGAATGCAAACTGGGAACTGGGGAATGTCGAACGCAAACGACGCATTGTCAGGCCGATATTTTTTGAGACGTCGCCTTCAATGGCCCTCCACATGCGTCCTCAGGTGCGCGGAGCACTGCGCGGGGCCCATTTCGATTTAATTATGTCCAATGCTCAGAATACCGCGACTCTTCGCCGAATTCTCCGAAATGGCGAGCCTTTTGCCGTTTTTATTATTTATTATTGTCGCCATTCCTCAACTGCATTTTATTGTTATTATTATGGTGCGGCAAATATTTTTAATAGTAATTACCGGAATGAAATTGCTTGCCGCTAAAGGGGCAGATAAAATCGCCGGCGCGGCGGACACAACGTGGCAAATAATCGCGGCGATATAAAGTAACGACTTTATTGTTCTTGCGCAGTGTCGTCGCATTGTGAGAAAATCATAACACCGATGCGCGGCGGTCATCATCACGGTATGGGGATTGGGGATGATCACCAGTGGTGGAGACTTTTTGGAGCATTGCCATGTTCTAGCAGGGCAGATAATGCGCTCTTAAATGGGTATCAGCTTAGATGTAAAAAGAAAAATATCAGGCTCGTAAATAATAAAGTTGGCTGAGAATTTGAGAATCTTCAGAATCACGACGGAATATTATAAATTTAGAAATTTACACTCAAAACACAAAATGGACCCTTTGAAGTAGATTTTCTTTGATTTGACGTTAACATAAAACATTAAACATGTGTGCGTTAAGCAGCAGTATTTCAAGAATAATTTAAATCGTTGTATTCTCCTATTCAAAAATAGTGAATATGTTCTTCATGTGCTATACTCAATTATATATACTGAATTAAATATACATATGTTGTTCTACAGCTCTACAGGACAAGTTACACTTCTGAGATTTTTTTACGATTTTTTTGAAGCCTCCAAACGGTTAAAGTAATATTACAAAATTTGCGATGAGTCACACTCCAACCGCTTCGAGTATGACTCATAGGGTAAAAATTCAAACTTTGTCATTTTTTAACCGGTAAGCAGGCTTCAAAAAAAATCGCTCAAGAATCTCATAAGTATACCTTTTCATGAAGAACAACATATATTTTTTTCATCATTTCAGCATAAAATAGCACTTTATACCCTGATGGATATCAAGTGGTGACAAAAGAAAAAAACTCAAAAGATAATCTTCTAACATTGTAATTTGGTGGTCGGGGAAAATGCAGTGTGTACAGATTATGTGCTTTTAGGCGCATGCATAAAATCTGATACATAAAATAGCACTTTACGCACTAGCTACTATTTTAATTCTAACCTCAATCATTTTCAGATTGTTTCTTAGTGATTTTGACGTGCGCGTCAACGGAGTGCGCCACAATAGTTAATTTTGCGAATTCATCTTCATTGTAACCAAACCCAAGTAGAAACAAAAAGGGTATGATGTTTGAATTCCATGTTTCCTTCTCAAGATTGTAAAAGTTTAGATGTCCTCGCATGTCGTGAAGGATCGTGTGTTCGCTGTCTTCAGTTTCTTGTTTGCACATTTTTACTTGCATCTGTCACTCCGAATGCACTACATGCTCTGCAGGCGTGTTTAATACGTATTTTATGTAATATTGAAAAGTACGTTCGTGCGCGAAAAGTTTGCGTTTTTCTCCGGCGGTGAAAGGCAACGTTGTCTGAGTTGCCTCGCATACGGATCGGGCATGGACAATCTTATGAGAGTTGTGACATCTTTATAATGTAACATGTGATATTCAACATTCCACGTTCGGCCCCATTGCCCCGCGTCCCGTGTGTTTCTTTGGTGTGCTCACTTCGCGCTTGGTTTATTTATTTACGTATAACACATCTATTTACATAGTTTAGATAGATGTTACATGCAGCACGTCGCCGCAATACGATTGAAGCGACTTCAAACACACGGGCGTGCTAAGACAACGTGCGACTTGTAAACAGGGCCTTCTTTTTGGAATCTGCCCCCAGAATGCTTCGATGACGGATAGACCGCAACCGCATGGGAAATACGCTGCGGACTGCGGTATAAGGTGTATATTTGCTTTCGAGGTATTTTTAGCCCCCCAGCGAGATCAAACATTACAGGAAGTGTTAATAAATGATCGTAAACGGATTTTTGAACGCTGCCTTTCCGAGAATTATTAACGACGCCTGTGCAGTGTTACCAGTGTCGAAACATGGGAAACAGCAGCAGCCGCGGAAGCTCGTTATCCGGCAATGTTGCTCAATAACCACACATCCCCGAAGATGCATCTATACTATTTTAAATTTTTAGATATGATATCCGAGTCTGGTTGTTGCAAAAACCGGGCCGGTTGGAAGTAGGTATATAGTGACTTTCATTTATCCTCATACATAGGCGAATACCTTGCCCATATGAAACTGCAGAGTTGCAGACCAATGTAACAAGCTCGAAGCGAACGCGTGGATTAGAGTAGAAAAGCCAAACTCAAGAAACAGATTCGGTTATTGCTCCCAAACCACTGGTGCGATTTGAATTTTCTCTTCGGATTCTTGTTTCTACAACAATCCGCCTCGTAAACTGTTTTTGCGCGGCCGCCAGAGGGCGCCGTTCTCACCCGGCAGTTTATTCCCGTTTTATCCCGAACGATGTTCTCGAGGGAAATGCGGGTGACGGTAAAACTCGTTTAAAAGTATGCTCTATCACTGTGGACATTTTCAAGTCTATTGCTTTTCGCGATTTCGAAATTTCCCAATTTCCAACATTGTAAACTTTACTCTTGCGCCTAGTGTACGGAAACGCGAGAAGCTATCGGGTAGATAATTTCGACAATGATAGAGCATACTTTTTGACGGGTTTTACCGTCATCTACATTTCCCTCGGGAACATTGTTTAGGAGAAAACGGGAATAAACTGGCGGGGGTAAACGGCGCCCTCTGGCTGCTGCGCACAAACAGTTTACGAAACGGATTATTTTTAGCAACAAGAATTCGAAGTGAAAATTCAAATCGCCCCATTGGTTTGGAACCAATCAACGAATCTGTTTTTTTAGTTTTTCTTCTTCTACGTGTACGCGTTCGTTTTCGGACTTGTTACATTTACTTGGAAACATAGACCTGCAGTTTCATATGGGCAAATGCATTGGGCTATGTTCGAGGATAAATGAAAGTCTCTGTATATACATACAGTTGTTCTCACTACCGTTGCGGCCGCCATTGTCTTCGCTGGGACCATTAATCTGTGCAGTACATTGTCAGTAAGTGCGTCGTTTATACACGGCAGATAGTTATCGTTTTTCCTGAAACAAAAGAATTCAAAGTTGAATATTTATGGAGGTTGTTTCTGTTCTCGTAATAGTGCACACTGAGTTGAAACTTTGACCCTCGCAGCCAATGTGGGACTGATACATTTTAAATTGGTTTATGTGCTCATCAATTAGCGTAACGTCGTAAGCTAATTGCACTCGGGTAAACCTCAAGCGGCTAAGGGGCTAAGCGAATCGAAGTGAATTTCGCCAATTGAAGAAATTAGCGCGGTACGTCTATTCAATTCGCTGAAAGTGGGGCACGCGATCCAAAGTTTCAAATGCTTCGCATGTATGCCCCGGAAAATTTGCTTATTATTTTAGATGGAACACAAACTATTTGCGAACATCCGCAGTTCGGAAATTACTTCTTGATTGTTTGCATTGTAATTTCAAGTTTTCGACTGGCAAATCGACAAATGCTAAATTCCGTTTGTATAACAATGCATGTATTGCGAAACCGCTGGGTGCATTCCGAGTTCAATCAAGCTGAAAAATATTATATCGGTTAATTGAATTAGCGTCGTCTTGCGGCGCTGTTGTGGTTAGCGATGGCCGATGGCAAACGAAGAGTGAATTCCTTTACGCAATGTTTGACGAATCGGCGTTAATTTTGTCGGACAATCTCAGCGGTCGGGCGATGTAACCATCCCGACGGCATGTCAACTTGATCGCGCCGCAACAATGAAGCCACGGGCCTCGAAGCAAGACAAGATAAGAAATAATATGCCGCCCATATAAAACGTAAGAGCTGCGGGGACGGCGGGACGCGTATAATATTTCAATATCGAAACGAGAAACGCGATCCAGCTGGAGACGTGGAGACGAATAAAATGCCGCACGAGAACAACAAATTGCTTTGGTTTTATGAATCGTAATAATCGATGTTTTCACATAATTCCTGCTTTAGTACTTCTTTTCATGTTGCGCTCGTAACAATCGCGCCGAGATTTCCAACATACGTAAACGTAAACACGCTGCCGGCCTTCGCTGATTCCTCTCTGCCGCCCCCCTTTCGCGAGCATAAAGAAAATTGCTGTTGAGAATTATTTATTGGAGTTTATGTAACACAGGCTTTTCCTTCCGCGCCGAGACGATATTGAATAAACATTAGTTTGCTTTGTTGTTGGCGCTTGTTGGAGAGCATTGTTGGTGATTTTGTGATTTTGTTCTGCTATTTATTGATGGCTGAAGTTGATGACCTATTAAATTTATATTACCGCAATTTCTTATACAGTGTTTTTATCCTCGAATATAGGCCAATGCATTGCCCATAACAAAGTGCAGGTCTATGTTTCCATGTAAATAAAACAAGTCCGTACGCGGAGCAGAAAAATAAAACCTCAAAAATAGATTCGATTGGTCCCAAACCACGGGGCCGATTGGAATTTTCTCATCGGATTCTTGTTGGTAAAAATAATCCGCCTCGTAAACTGATTTTGCGCGGCTGCCATAGGGCGCCGTTTACCACCGCCAGTTTATTCCCGTTTTCTCTCGAATGATGCTCCGGACGGAAATGCAGTTGACGGTAAAACTCGTCAAAAAGTATGCTGGAAAAGCAAAACTAAAAAACAAATTCGATGATTGCTCCCAAACAACTGGGGTAATTCGAAATGTCTCTTCGAATTCTTGTTGCTAACAATAATCCGCTTCGTATACTTTTTTTTGCGCGACCGCCAGAGGGCGCCGTTTGCCCCCGCTAGTTTACTCCCGAACGATGCTCCCGAGGGAAACGCAGATGATGGCAAAACCCGTTAAAAAGTGTGCTCTATCATTGTGGATTATCAATCCTATAGCTTTTCGCGTTTCCGTACACTGGACCAAAAAGTAAAGTTCACAATGTTGGAAACTGGGAAACTGGCAATGCATTGGCCTATGTTCGAGGGTAAATGAAAAGCACTGTATTAATACTGTTAACTGTTTAAACTTGTAAACCTAAACTTAAACTTCGACTTCAAGCAAACACTAATAATGTAATAATGACTCGACACTTAACCGATTTGACACGTTTCACCTTGGCACGACCTTTGCAGCAGTACCCATTACGTGTTTGTTGTGTTGCCTACGTTAAACCTCTGAAATCAATCTGAAATTATCTGATATCTTGAAGAGTTGAGGTTAGAATGTTAGAAATCGGTGCACACCGTTTACACTTTACACGGTTACAGTTAACAAGTTTTCGTTTGTTTACCTTATGGATTTTAAGTGTTAACTGCTCACATTCCTCGCCAAGTGCTAATCGCGCGTGCAAACAGCAAACAATCGATGTGTTTGCTCGACGGTGTTTGCCCGCGCCCGCCGCCGCAAGCCTCGGCAAAGGATCGATTTCTCTCCTGATTCCTCCATTCTGTAAATGCGGGGCGCGTTAATATTTGACGCGCGCTAACAAGCGATAATTTTATCAATATGTAACCATTGTCAGTGGTAAACATGCGGATTTGTGTGCGCTGGCAATTTACAAATGTTTGAAACGCACTGTGTACAACACTACACAATCGTATCGATTGATATCGATCATGTTTCACAATCTCTACAACCATCTACACGCTTTCTTTTGTTTACGTGCGGTATAGAGAATAAATGTAAGGCTTAACCTCAATATGTTGAAACTTGCATCGATTTGTTAATCTCTTCATTTTTATTGCTTTAGTTCATCTACGCCCCACGTTGGGCGCCAGATGTGCCAATAAAATTTAATACATTCCAACATTCCAAGTCAATAAAAATGGTAAAAAATATAAACATATATGTATATTTGGCGCCCAACGTGGGCCGTAGATTTTCAAACCCACGTTGGGCGCCAAATATACATATTTTCATTTTTGTGGCAGTTTTTATTGACTTGGAATGAATTAAATTTTAATGCTATGGTACATCTTGCGCCCAACATGGGGCCAAGTCAAGTATATTTTCAGATCTACGTTGGGTGCCAAATGTGCAATTTTCCGATTTTTTTTGCAATTTTATTGAGTTGGAATTTATTAAATTTTAATGCTTTAGTTCATTTGGCGCCCAACGTGTGGCGAAGATTTTCGATCCCACACCAAATATACACATTTTCGTGGCAATATTTATTGACGTAGACGTTATTAAATTTTAATGCTTTAGTACATCTGGCGCCCAACGTGGGGCACACTTTTGAAATTCACTGCTTTGGGTAATATGAAAAAGAAGATGGCGATTTGCAGTGTGAAGCATTGTGCTAATTTGTGTGTTTGTCAATGTTATTGCAGATGATCCCAATGAGTAGATAACTCCCGCCACCACTATCGTCGCTAATAGCAACTACTACCACCGTTTCGTTGGGGCCGCCGACCATCGTCGAGAGCAATGTCGACGCCGCCAGCACGCCGCTAGCGGCCGCCATCACCGGCAGCGCTTGGCTTGCGGTGCCAGCGGCGCGATTTCACCTTGCCGCCCCATCCTCCGACGAGGTACTGGGGGCGCGCGCGCTCGCCTAGATGGCACAGGCGCAAGGTGAAATACGGGTTGGTCCTAACAACCAGGTAAAGGACATTTATGTACGTATCCCAAACGGCGGAAACGAACGCACGGTAAACCGTCGCCATCTTGAGAGCGACGTTCACAATTTACTGCGAAATTTGTCTAAATTATCGTAAAACGTAAAGTTTAGCTCGTTTTTTGTTTAGTTTCGTCCTTTGATGCATTTGATTTTAGTAGTATTTTTTAGCATGTTCAATATTACGATGCTTGACAGAAACAGATACAAAAACAAAGGATCATTCCTTTTGTGATATCTCCAGGTCTAAAAGATTTAGCAACTTTGGGTTTTCAGCAATCCGTCAGGTTTCTTGTGATGATGAGTTGATAAGATTTTCATTAGATTTTCATGTACACCAAGAAAGTAATTAGCGAAAAAGCTATGTTTTCATGAATTTCACTTCTAAAGTCACTTACTCATCAGAATAACATAAGAATGAAAGCATGTAGGGACTTCTAGTTCTCAGTAATCATTCTGGAGTGTTAGTAAGAAGAGATGATATCATTCTGAAAGTATTCGATGACATAGCAACGATAATAATAGTGTTTTTGTAGCATTTTTAAACGTTATTATCGTTAATCAGCTAACTTGCTCCAGAACCAAAAAACCAACTTTTAGAGAATAATTGGTAAAATATAGATGAAAATCAAAGGAGTTAGGGACGAAAAACGCTTTGTTTTTATGAATTTCACTTCTAAAATCAGTTATTCAGCAGAATTCTTAAGAATGAGAGCATGTAGGGACTTATAGTTTTCAGTAATCACTCTAGAGTCTCAGTAAGAAGAGATGATGATTACATTCTGAAAGTATTCGAAGATGTAGCGACGATGATAATAGTGTTTTTGTAGCATTTCTCCACATTATTTTCGTTAATTAGCTAAATAACACCAGAAATAAAAGACCTAACAGTATTCTGGCTGACCTACTAGTATTCTGGCTTCAGTAATAGCTTAAGACACTTTTAGAGAATAATTGATAGAATTTTGAACTTATTTAGATAAAGATCAAAGATGTTATGACCGAAAAACGATCTGTTTTCATGCATTTCACTTCTAAAGTCAATTATTCAGCCGAATAACCTAAAAATTAAAATATGTAGGGACTTCTAGTTTTAAATAATTAGTTTGGAGTGTCAGTAAGAAGAGATGATTACATTTTGAAAGTATTCGAAGACACGAAGATATAGATAGCAACGATGGTAATTGTATTTTTGTTTCATTTCTAAACATTATTTTCGTTAATCAGCTAAATAACTCCAAAAATAAAAGACCTAACAGTATTCTTGCTTCAGTAATAGCTTAAGAGGCTTTTAGAGAATAATTGATACAAATTTGAGCTTATTTAGATAAAGATCAAAGATGTTATGACCGAAAAACGATCTGTTTTCATGCATTTCACTTCTATAGTCAGTTATTCAGCCGAATAACTTAAAAATTAAAATATGTAGGGACTTCTAGTTTTCAATAATCAGTCTGGAGTGTCAGTAAGAAGAGATGATTACATTTTGAAAGTATTCGAAGACACGAAGATATAGATAGCAACGATGATAATTGTGTTTGTAGCATTTCCCTACATAAGTTTCGTTAATCAGCTAAATAACTCCAGAAATAAAAAAACCTAACAGTATTCTGGCTTCAGTAATAGCTTAAGACACGTTTAGAGAATAATTGATAAAGTTTTGAACTTATTTAGATAAAGATCAAAGAAGTTATGACCGAAAAACGATCTGTTTATATGCATTTCAATCCGAAAGTAAATTATTCAGCAGGATAACTTAAGAATGAGACCTTGTAGATACTTATAGTTTGCAACAGTGTGTTAGGACTCCAGTAAGGAAGACTTGATGCGATTTTGAAAAGTTTTGTGCAAATAGGGTCGAAGTTATGAGCATTTTTGTGTATTTATCCCTGTTTTTGTCAAGTGTAGTATTGATTAGTTAGGATTTGATTGAGCATGATTATTGGCATTACATTGGGATAAAGAATCAGAAATTGTTGAAGTTGAAAACGTTGTCTAACCGTACCACAGACGTATGTGTTTGTACCACCATACAGGGCCTCGTTCGCTTTCGTTGTTTGCGTATATTTTGGGTGTCCTCAGTTCGTATATCGTGTGTGTGCGTTGTGGGAATGCAGTTGGCCGCCGCCGCTGAGGTGTGGTAGGTTGTGTTAATCGTTTGCAATGGTGTTTTCGAAGGCACGTCTGCCGGACTACCGGCCGGCCATCCCCGCCGACCAGCTGCCGCCCGACCCGGAGCACGGGCGCACGCGCGAGGAGCTGCGATGGGTGCCGGCGATGACGCTCGACACCGACCTGCTGATGTACCTGCGCGCGGCGCGCTCGATGGCCGCCTTCGCCGGCATGTGCGACGGCGGCTGTCCGGAGGACGGTGCGAACGCTGCTAGCCGCGACGATACCACGATCAACGCGTTGGACGTGCTGCACGACAGCGGCTACGACCCCGGGCGGGCGCTCCAGGCGCTCGTCAAGTGCCCCGTGCCGAAGGGCATCCACCAGAAGTGGAGCGAGGAGGAGACGAAGCGCTTCGTCAAGGGCCTCCGCCAGTTTGGCAAGAATTTCTTTCGCATTCGCAAGGACCTCTTGCCGCATCGCGATACAGTAAGCACACACGGCTGGAAGCAAGCAGAGGATGGTGTTAACAACAGGTTGGTTTTACATTCCGTCTGATTGCAGCCGGAGTTGGTAGAGTTCTACTACCTGTGGAAGAAGACGCCGGGGGCGAACAACAATCGGCCGCACCGGCGCCGCCGACAGGGCTCCCTGCGGCGCATACGCAACACGCGAAACAGTAGAGGGGGTAATAATACGCCACCTACTTCAGGTGACTATTATGTTTTCCGAAATACTTTTTCCATGAGCCGCTTACGTTGTTTTATTTTTGCGTTTTTTATTTTTTGTGTTTTTGTTTTATCTTACATGGATTTGTTTTTCACGAAGTTTTAACGTGCACTCTTATTTTTCGTCGTCTTTTCGTGCGAAATTCTGTTTAGCATTAATGGCGGACTTGGTGCTGTGCCGGCTGTGCGCTGGCGTGTGCGTCTGTGCGCTAGTCACAAGAGTGTCAAGTGTAGTTACGCTGCGCGCCACTACCCCACTAGAGGCGCTGCATGTTGCATGCAGTGCGCTGATTGACCAGCGCGGTCAGATGATCACCGCTACGCATTGCCATTGGCCTGCGTTGCAGCGATCACATCCGAAGCGGCAAAATGCCGATTGTCGAGAAATAAGAGTGAACCAAATACTTTTGTTTGAAAAATCTATCCCCTTTCACGAAGTTTTAACGTGCACTCTTATTTTTCGTTGCTTTTTCGTGCGAAATTCGGTTTAGCATTAATGGCAGACTTGGTGCTGTGCCGGCTGTGCGCGTCTGTGCGCTAGTCACAAGAGTGTCAGCGAGCGCGTCGTGCCAAGTGTAGTTACGCTGCGCGCCACTATCCCACTAGAGGCGCTGCATGTTGCATGCAGTGCGCTGATTGACCAGCGCGGTCAGATGATCACCGCTACGCATTGCCATTGGCCTGCGTTGCAGCGATCACATTCGAAGCGACAAAATGGCGATTGACGAGAAATAAGAGTGAACAAATACTTTTTTGGAAAAAAACCTATCCTACCATGTTGTGTTCTGTTTCACCGCTTTCGTTACAATTTTAAGTTACCAACAAATTCTAACACACACGCATTCACTCACGAATCGCCGCCGTCCAGACACACACGCAAAATTAATTATTTAATCGAACCGAAACGCTTATGGGATAAGTATTTGCATGCCACTTTCTTGCTCCATTTTCTTGCTGTCTTTACGTTTCGTTGTTTTCTGTTTGGATTAACGTCAGCGAGATTAACCACTGCTTTCTTTTACTAACCAAACTAAGACTAAAGACTAAACCAAAGTAAAGTAAAGCTAAAAGTAAATTTGCGGTGTGTGTGTGTGTGTTTCTATGTTGAGGTGCGAGACATTACCGAAAGATGTTAATTGCTCTTTGGTGGTGTTGTCTAGGTCGCGGAAATAATACGACTGTGGAGACGGAGTCGCGGCCATCGCCGCTGCCTGGCAAGGAGCCGGGCGAAACGAGCTCCGTGACGGAGGACGACGCCTCTGAGGACGACAGCGACAGTCGCGAGGCGCAGTATCGCTGTTCGCACTGTTTCACTACAAGTAAATATTGTTTTTGTGCATATACCAAGAGTTGAGCTTACCTTTGTTACGTTTGTTAATATTTCAAGATTCTCGTGATTGGGCAACTGGTGGTAAAGATCGTCAGCTACTCTGCTACGATTGCCGCGCTTATTATAAGAAGACCAACGAGCTGCCGCCAGTGAAGGAAAAGGAGAAGAGCGAGGGCAAGGACAAGGAGTCAACGTATCTATTTCGGCCGGTGGCCGAATCGCCCGACGCCAGTCCGCAGCGCATGCGCACGCGGAACAAGGCCAAGGAGCAGACGAGTAATCGGGGCGCGCGACCGAAGCGCGGTGCTGAGACGCCCGAGCCGAAGACGCCGGTAAAGCAGGCGACTGGTAACAGCGCCGGCAGCCCGATGGAGAAGTCGGCGAACAACGGCACGCCCGGCAAGAGCAGCAAGAAGGGCTCGGCGGGTGCCAAGGACGCCGGCAGGGACAAGGAGACGCCGAGCAAGAGCCGCAAGCGTGCGCAGGACAAGGCCGACGACGTGTGCCAGGGCGATGAGGAGAAGGACCTCTCGCTGTACAAGAAGAAGCGCGCTGGGGAACGCGCCGAAAGCCCCTCGAGCATCACGACTGATTCGGGCAGCATCGCCGACGAGCAGGAGGCGAATGACGCGGAGGGTGAGAGCGTGCGGGATGCTGCATCGCCGACACCGAGTTCCACTACCCTGCCGGTGGTGGAGAAGGAGAAGGCGTCTGAAGCTGTGGCGATAACCGCAACGGAAGTGAAGGAGAAGGTGAATGTGAAGCCGGCTGCAGTGGAGAAACCAGTGGCGCCATCTGCCCCGCCTCCTTCCGTCATTAGCAAGCCGGAGGCCGCTCCGCTCAACGTCTCTATTCGCTTGCCGGATGACATCAACGAGCGGAAGAGCCTCATGAAGCGTAACATTGAGCACACTGATATGAAGTATTCATCAGAGGGGTTGAAGAGCTTCCCCGAGGTGAAGAAAGAGATCAAGTCGGAGGCGGCGATGAAGACCGAGGACATTAAGGAGGAGCAACACTCTGAGCACAAGGAGCATAGGGAGCACAAGGAACACAAGGAACATAAGGAATACAAGGACAAGGAGCACAAGGAGCATAAGGAACACAAGGAGAAGGAAGCTGCGACTGTTTTGGCTCCGCCCACTGTGCAAGCAGCGCCTCCTGTACCAGTGCAGCCAGCTCAGGATAAATTCAAAACTGAGTTGATCATACCCAAGATCAACATGGACAAGGTGCAGATCAAGGAGGAAATCCTAGACACGCCCGAGCTGAATCTCGCGCATGCTCACAAGGAGCACGGGGATCCTTATAAGGATCCTTATAAGCCGCCGGAGATGCTGCACTTCAATCCCCATCCCCATCCGTTGAATCTCAAGGAACCCATGCCAATGGAGCGTCCGAAGGAGCAGGTACTAACGGTGAATCCGCAGTTTGTCAATAAGGACGCGCCGAATGTGACGCCAAAGGAGACGCCACCCCCAGGCCCTGCCGTTGGTGGCGGTGGGTTCAGCGTGCCGCATACCCCGCCCCCGCCCGTTGGCCCACTAAACCACATCAAAATAGAGCCGCGTGACGAGCCTATGGAGCTAACGATGGCTAACAGCAGCGGCAGAGAGTACATGGCGTTGGGGCAGCCGCCCCCGTTGAACATCCCCGTCATCCCGATGATGCCAGCGCGCGAATATGCGAATCTACCGCCTGGGCCGACTCCTCAGCCAATCTGCGACGAGGATAAACGACTTGTGGAGATGTCTAAGGAGCGGCCGGAAAGGTTGGACAGGTCGGACAGGTCTGACTTGAATCTAACAGCGCCACCTATCGGCCAGCCGCCGCTGCAGTCACTAATGCAGAACAGCAACCTGGTGACGATCGGCGGCAATCAGCCGATGAATCCGTACTTTATGCCCTACCAACATGGCGGCCAGCAGCATTCGCCCAGAGAGGTGAAGGGGCAGAATGAGCCGCAGAATTTGAAGATTAAACAGGAGCCGGAGCTACGGCTACAGGAGCCGCAGATGGCATCGTATGGACCGCCGCCGGTGACCGCAGCGCCGCCTGGCGGCTTCGGCCCCCCGCCTGGTATGCACGCCGATCCACTGCAGAGCTTGAAGGATGTGAAGGTACCTGGCTTCAGTCTGCCAAATGCCGTGGAGGCTCCCGCGGTGGAGCGCCCGCCCCCGCCCGCTGATATCAGCATTAAGAAGGAGCCGGAGTATGCGCTGCCGCCGCCGAGCGCGTCGCCTAGTCAAGCGCATGCGCTGCCGATGCCCGCGACGATACCAATGCATCCGGGCATGCCGCCCATGCAGCACCATCCCGGCCTGCAGCCGCATCCGCCGCCGAGTTCCTCGCGCGAATCTTCTTCGTCCAGGGAGAGAGACCGCGAACGGGACAGAGAGCGCGATCGTGAGGAGAAACGCGAGCGCGAGCGGGAACGGGAGCGAGAACGCGAGCGGGAACGAGAACGCGAACGCGATCGAGAGAGCATCACGCCAAAGCGCACCTCCAGCACTCCCACCCCTATCGTAGTGAGCCAAACCCCACCGCTGCGTGTCATGAGCACCAACTCCCCGCAGCCGATGTCCAACCATTCGGCAATGAACCTCATCAGTCCCACGGCCGCAATGCACCAAGTCCCCACTTCCCTTGCGCAACAGATGCAACCGCACTCTCCGTACGGTCCCATGCCGCCCCCGCACCCTCTCATGCACCCTTCCCTCTTCCCGCACATTCCTCCCTTCCACTCCCATCCCTATGGAGCCTATGGTTTTGGCTATCCGTATCCCTACGGCCCAGTGCCCCAACCCCATCCGATTCCCCCACCCTCCTCTGCGCGCGATCTCAAGGCCACTATCGAAACCTCCACCACCATGCTCTCGTCGCACAACACAAACTCCTCGAGCAGTGTCACCACGCGCCGTGAGATTCGCGATGCTGATGAGCATGGCCTCGAGCGCCATCAGACGCAGGAGACGACACTCACGCATAATCAGAGCACGTCGAATCACAGCGCTGTGCATCACTCCATCGAGAAGCATCCGTACGGCTCCAATCATTCGATGACTATCTCGCACTCGACCAGTTCTAGCTCCTCGCAGAGCGTGCAGCACAAGGTGAAGCAGAACGTCGTGCGCACTTCGTCGCCACATGGCGCTGCTGTCACGCAGAGTGCCAGTCTGAATCATTCGTCGTCTTCTGGCGGCGGCCAACATCAGCATACGCACTCGCACATTCACCATCACGAGCGTCTGTCGCCTAGTAATCATCTGCTCGGCTTGCGGCATGGTCAGGGCGGGCTGAAGCCGCCCGGCGCGCCGCCGCAGACGAATCCACATCATCTTATGATTCAGCCGCCGAGCATGGGGCATCATCCGCCGCCGCTCGGCCCACCTAGCATGGCCAACTCGTCGCTGGAGGCGCTCAGGGCCCATGCGGCGCAGGCAGCTGCGAATATGCAGCAGCAACAGCATGCGATGCATGTCGCGGCGGCTGGTGGGCATGCGCCGCCAACGATATCGCCGATTACGCCCAAGGTGGAGGAGGTGAAGATTGAACCCGAGCCGGAGATTGTCGCTGAGGAGGAGCAGACTAGTCCGCTGGGTCCCCCAAGGGGACCGTCGCCGGAGCCGAGGATTGAGGACTCTGAATGTCATCGAAGTCAAAGCGCAATGTAAGTTCTGAGTGCACAAACCCACCATTTGCCTCACATTTGCTCTATTTCATTTGTTTGTTTGTGACTTGTGAGAGAGATGGAAATACTGCTTCACTGCTAGGGATATTTCTGGGAATTTGGGGGAAAACAAAAGCTCAATCTAAAGCTTAGCCTCTCTGTTGAAACTTTCACTTGAATGTAAATCGATGTAAATTCATTAAATTATAACAAATTCTTATTTTTTAAAAGTAATTAATATTGCTTCATTAATATTCTGTAAGTTTTCGTGTTTATTTGCATGTTTTCGGTAAATTTTATGAAATTTTTGTTGAAATTCACGTCGTAACCGAGAGGTTAAGCTTTACAGCTAGTTTTATTTTCTCCCCCCAGCAGTAGTATTTGTGTTGTCGCACCTGATTGTAAACTTTACTGCAGATTCCTACGGCATTGGAATCGCGGCGATTACAATTCCTGCACACGCACTGACTTGACGTTCAAGCCAGTGCCGGATTCGAAGCTTGCGCGTAAGCGCGAGGAGCGTCTTCGGAAGCAGGCGGAGAAGGAGCGCGAAGAGCGCGAGCGCGCCGCCCAGCACCAGCAGAGCCGCAAGATTACGACGCCGGACAAGCCGGACGTCAAGCCGCCATCGCGCGGCCCCATGGAGACTGTGACGTCGCCGTACGACCGCTTCCCGCGGCCCGGCTTCACCGACACGCCGGCGCTGCGCCAGCTGTCGGAGTATGCGCGCCCGCACGCTGGCTTCAGCCCAGGTAAAGGTAAAGCACATCATCATTATCATCTCCATCATTCATGCCCATCCCGTCTGATTTGAAAAATGCGCCTCGGTTAGAACTCAGCTTATAGCTTATATGCTCGCAGGTCATATGCAACGGTCGATCATGCAGTCGCATTGTATAGATCCGCTCCTGCAGTATCAGATCAACACGGCGGCGATGTATGGGCCGGGCGCACGCGAACGCCTGGAGCTGGAGCACCTGGAGCGGGAGAAGCGCGAGCGCGAGATACGCGAGCTGCGCGAGCGCGAGCTGAACGATCGGCTCAAGGAGGAGATTATGAAGACGGGGATTCGCGCGCCACCCAATCCGATGGACCCACATTGGCTGGAGCTGCAGCGACGGTATGCTGCGGGACTTGCAGGGCCTGGAGGTAAAACCTTTTCAACCCTAATTTACTTTAGCTATGCGCCACAGCAACGCTAGTAGCGCTAGTGTCGCAATGTTTGTTGACGTACTGCGTGTTTCAGGTCCTGGTGTACCATTGCATCACCTAGCGTTTTATCCCGGTGCAGGCGCAAGCAGCGCGCAGCTCAATCAGTTGGAGCGCGAGCGCCTCGAGCGACTGGGCATCCCGCCGCCGCCCGGCCCCCAGGGCCCACCTGGCGGCCCCCCTGGGCATCATCAGCATCCGCACGCCGCGCAGTTGGAGGCGGAGCGCCTTGCGCTCGCTACCGATCCAATGGTATGGCTAGTTTTGATGTTTTTTGTTTTTTTTTTGTTTGCTGATGCTGCATGTTTTATCATTTTTTGTGGGTTCTTTTGTTTCGTTTTTGTGGATATTTGTACGCTCTGCTTTCGGTTGAATAGGTGCGTTTACAGATGGCCGGCATCTCGCCGGAGTACCATGCGCACACGCATGCGCACACCCATGCGCACACACACCTCCACCTGCATCCGCAGCAGCAGCAGGCGCAGCAGGAGGCGGCCGCGGCCGCCGCTGGATTCCCACTTCCAGGTGAGCTGGCAAAAATAAGCTTTTGTTTCACCACCAGACGATGAAAGTTGGTTTCTGCGCAATCTTTTCGTATAGAGAACGATATCGTCCCTGCTCCCACTCTAAATTCAGTGCCAGTGCGCAAACTCGCCAGGGTTCCCCTTGATATCGTTCTCCTTCTATGCGTTAATACCTCAGTCGTCAATTGACAGTGAGAGAGAGACGGAATTACTCTCTCTTACAAGTTTGGTGTGGAACTGAGAAACAAATGAAAGTGTGATGTCTAAAATGTCCATTTTCGGTAAGCATCAGGAACGCCAGGATATCCGCGGCCAGGACTTATTCCCGGAAGAGATGGACCACTCGGCCTGCATCATCCCGACCTCCTGGGGCGACCGTATGCCGATCAGCTGGCGCACCAGGTATACACGCATTTCTTTTACACTTTAACCTATAAATCGCGTTTGCATAGAAGCACTTCAAACACGCAACACATTTTACACTTTGTTAGAAACAATTGCAACACACCATTCAGCAGCAATTCAATGGAAACTTTCCATGCTGAAACACACGACATGACACCACACTTCCTAGCTTACTTAGATTTGACTTGGTGTGGAAATTAATTTGTGCGTGGCATGAAATTACAGAGGCAGATGCTGCTGGAACGCGACCGCTTCCCACCGCATCCATCGATCGTCGCGCAGCATGAAGAATATTTAAGGTAATAGTTATTTTCGTACGTAGGGTTGAAACGCGAGAGGTGGCGCGGATTTTATTTTTATTTTTATACTGCCCAAGTCCCCCTAATGCCAAAATAAACTAATTAATCTTTTTGGTGTTTTGTAGGCAACGCGATCGCGAGATGAAAGTGCGCGCCCTCGAGGAGGCAGCCCGAGGTGGTTCAAGACAGTAAGGTACTCACACGCTGCGTGCAATTACTGCCACTAATCACGCACCTTTTGCTATGTTGCAGGCGTTAGTAGGCGTAGGAGTAACTAGTGTTAATAAATGAATCTACCCAATAGAAGCGACCAGTGACGCCGACTGCTGGAGCTGAATATTTGTACAACATTATTTATAAAAACACAAAAAACATACATTTAAGGCGAACCTAGATGAATGAGGCGCATCCATCAAAACGTTTTTTTTTTAGAGTACTTGATAACTTAATGACAGTAACACTAAAAAGTAAAAAGCATACAGAGAGTGAGTGTATTTTGTATATAGGCATAATGATTATTTTATTACAAACTGATTTTTTTATTACGACGCGAATGAATGAATACAGTGTGATGTGAATTATGTGAGTTAAGTGAATTGTGAACAGATTGTAATGGAAACTCTCAAAAGTATTGTAAATAGGTTTGCGTGTCAATCACTACTGCATACTGCTTTAATATTTTTTAAAGAACGACATATGAATAGGACCAAAAATGTTTATCAAAACCATGAAGACGCTGCATTGTGTAACTGTGCGAGAATGTGTGTTTTGGTTTCGAACGCCAGCGCCGCGAATGCTGTAAATATAATAGGAGAGGTTTGGGAGACCATAGGCGTTATTTTCGTAGGGTTTGTTTGGGCCGTCTCTTCATCACGACACACGGATTGGCTGCGCGCGGGCAGTGGGCGAGTATTATTCTAAAATTATCCACCGACCTAGATTGTAAGCGTTTTTTGATCGTTCATTTTAGCCGATAAGGTTGATTGCCGTGCATGTGCGGCCGTGCGACGCGATGGGAATATGGGTTGGAAGACATTTGTGGCCAAAGAAATACGCTCGCGCTTCGCACATGACACTTGCCGTGTAAATGAGGGGAGAGTTGTGGAGTTGTGGTTTGGTGGGACTTTTACGTTCGTTTTCTGAAATAATTGTCGTTTAATTGAAATGTTCGTCAGACACACACACACACACCCATATACCCTTGGCGGACTAATAATTTATTCAGGTGATGAATGTGCATTCACTTTTAGAAATCTCCCCATGCACTAATCTCTATTGTAAAATAATACGAAGCGTCGGCGTACAGCGCTGCACAAGGACGACGCTCCCCGAATACATTCGCAGGATTATTTATGTTTACGAGAGTATACCAAATTAAACTATGGAAAATTGAAAACTCTAACAATAAAGAATAACTTTATTAAGCGCGTTGTCTGGCCATACTTTGAAAATTTGATCTTGCTGGCGAAATGGATGAGAAATCTTGTGGATTGTGTAGGGTACTGATTAACAAGTGGAGGAATACTGTTTACTTTAAGCATTTATGTAAGCGCGAGTGAGATGGAGATACTTTCTAGGTTTCACTGCGCGATCTTTGTGATTTATATGTATGCTGTATCATCTTATTTCGCGAATCGTCATAATGGCAGTGGCCGCAACACGGAACAACTCCGCACTGAATCGAGGACTCGACTCGACTCGATGGTTAATCACATGTAAGTACTGTAAGTACCAATCCAAACAATAAATCAAATATGCTTTCAAAGTTGAGCAACTTTTCAAAATTTCTGTAAACACGCGTTGGAAAATCGTTCATATTTCCTAAATGCCTGCTTTAATTTTAAGTTTCTTTCGCTATGTGCGTAGCCAAAGAGGCGCTCTCAAATTTACACTCCACTCCGCCCCCTCAGAGGGCGGCAACTGCCCCAAATATGCGTTCAAAGTTACGCAAGTTTTCAACATTTGTGAAACGACGCCTTGAAAAAGTCGTGAAATTTCACAAAGTAGATCT